>MU831676.1:0-122307 GCA_029204225.1 Diphasiastrum complanatum
CTTGACTGCAAAATCATTAGATGCACATTTCAGCACTGTCTCTTTTTGCCAGTTTTCTAAAGCCTTTTTACTTGGTCAAATTTTTGTCAATTTTAATATTACCAAAGGGACATCTAAAATAGCTGAACTCAAAAGCATATTTTGATGAATAACAATCATATTCTTTGATTACCATGGATGCCTTCTCAACTATAGGCCATGCAAGTGGATGTGCAGTGCAAAATACTACGTTTCAAGTGGCTTTGATAATAGTTTAGCTTAAAGCAAGGTCCTTCCATTTTGCATTTTCTCAACAATGTAGTGGCTACCTTTGCATGTCATGGCCATTTTGGTACGTTGGATGGTGTTCGTGTAACAATCAAGAAGATAAGATCGTGACAACTATTTTTCATTTTACAAGAGTGAAATTGACAAAAGAGTCTTCTATACCCAATGCAGCTTGGTTCCTATTGCACATAGGCATAGTGAGGCATCTCTCTCTCTCTCTCTCTCTCTCTCTCTCTCTCGTCTCTCTCTCAGCCGCTCTGCTGGTGCGCTGCCCGCTTGCTGGTGCGCTGCCCGCCTGGCCTGGTGCGCTGCCCGCCTACTGGTGCGCTGCCCCCGCACCTGCTACCGCGCTTGCTGACCTTCTCTCTCTCCTTGCACGCCCACCTTGCACCCCCTGCTGGCGCTGCCTGTCCGCCGCTGCTGGCGCTGCAAGTGCGACTTCGCACCTGCCCTACTCTGCCCTGCGCTGGTCCTCCCATCTGCTTACCGCCTCCTATGGCACCTAAGAAAAAGGGAGGGTGTTCTTACACCTCCCTCCCTGTTGGACACCCCCCCATCACCGGTAGTGATGGAGGAGCCGTCTTCGGTGACAGAAACTATCAACATGGCTGCCATTGACTACACTCCTTCCAAACCTACCGAAAGCCTTTTTGCTTATAATCTTAGTTTTATCGGCAAGAAATTCTTGGACTTAAGAAACAACTACACCTCTTGAAGCTGAAAATCTAGGCAAGTTAGCTAAGGATCTTTTTGGTGTCTCGGAACGTGTGGAGCAGGCTTGAGCAGAAAATATATATCTTAAGCAACGAATTGCAGAAAAAAGTGCCTTGGAGGAGACTTCCAACAAGATCAATAGCTTGGAGAAACAAGTCGAGGAGACGAAAACGTGGGCAACACTTTTCAAACCGGATGATATGGGCAGCAAATTCTCATCACTCGCAAAACAGGTTGAAGAAACGACATCGATCCTTAAGCAAGGTAATCACTCTCAGATTTCATCTTTTCCGAAGGAAAACGATTTGGAGACAGTTTTGGGTGAACAAGCCAGAAGGGCCAAAAAAGCCTTTAACATTAGAGTAAGAGGCATTGCCAAATGGTGGAAAACCGTTGGAAGAAGCTACGGATTTGCTCATTTCCAAGTTATCTCATGTGGCTGACGGTTTTTGATACTGCTTGGCGCAGTAAATTTGATGACAATGTTTTGTTTATCAAGTTCCGCTCGCTTTCACACAACGCAATGCTGCCCTTCGGCTTAGGGCAAAGCTTAAAGGTACTTTCATTTATATGGATGATGACTTAACAAATACTCAATGGTTTGGCAAGAAAAAAGATTATCCTTGAAGCGAAAGAGAAAGGGCAAAGGGTTGTTTTTATTGACGGGGAAACCGAGATTTTCGACCTTCCACAATAGGAACTAGGGGCCCCCGGATATAGAAGCTACCCGAGATCCCCTACCAATTTGAGACTTGCTTCTGGAATTGTAATGGTTTTTTATCTTCGTCATCAGCCGGGAGACTTTGCTGATTTTATTAGAAAATGCGACATTTTGTTGTTGGCTGAAACTCATGAGTCCTTATATCATCCTCTTCCAAATATACAGGAGTACTCTTGGCATTCTGCTTTTCGTCCATTTGTTAGGGGAAAAACTTGTCGAGGATCTGGAGGAGTAGCTTGTTTATACAGAGACACCACAGTTCAGATGGTTAAACAAGATCCATACGCTCGCTATATTTGGTTACACATTATTGGCTCACTATTGGGATTACCTCAGGACATCTATATAGCTGTATGCTATTTTGCTCCACAGACCTCAGTGTTTGCTGAGTTTGGCGGGGACCCTTTTCAGGCTCTCTCAGATGATATTGCTATCTTTTCTCAGCAGGGTTCCATTTTACTAGCAGGTGATTTCAACGCCCGCACAAGCTCTAGACAAACCGAATTTCATGCAGCTACGGATCTTCTCAGGCTTTACCCTTTGGATATGGGGCTAGACCGGGTATCACAGGATGCAGACACTCCAGCTACATCTTTCGGGGAGCAGTTGATCACTCTAGCAGAGACACAAGCTCTTGCCATTTTGAATGGCCTCACACAGTGGCCTTCCTCATCAGCATATACATGCTATCCTCATGGTGGAGGACATAGTGTGGTCGACTACTTCATTGGATCACCTGCTTTGATCTCTCACATTTCTGATTTCTCCATCACACCCCCTACCATTTCCGATCACTCACTCTTACACATCTCACTTGGTCACATAACCTCTTCTTTGCAAATTTCTTGCTCTCTTCCCACTCATAAACGTATTCCTTTCACCCAATCTGGATTCACTAATTACACCACAATCTTATCCCAACTACTCGCTAACTTCCCGTTCATGGCACCAATTGACCAGCAAGCCACTTTTCTCTCTACATCCCTCTTAGCTGCTGCTTCCTCATCCTTCCCCACCAAAACGACATCATCTCATAGAAGTGTTCACAACAGATGGTATGATGCAGAATGCCGCTCTCTTCACAATCATGTGACATATGCCAGGTCACACTCCCCTGCCACACTCAAACAATGCCAGAAAGAATATCATAGAACCACCAGAACAAAGAAGATCAAGTACCTACAATCACTCTGCCAAAAAATGATCAACTCTTTAGATTCACCCTCCTCCTCTTTTTTCTGGAAACATTTCACCAGACACTCTTCAACATTGGCCCCCATAGCCATCGAATCCTGGATCGAGTATGCCACGGAGTTATATACCACGGACTCTCCTCCTACCTCACTCTCACCGAGACCTGACCACTGCTCACTTTTCACCCCTGACATGGTTGAAAACGCCATTAAACATGCCAAACTAAATAAAGCCACTGACTATGACTCCTTAAGTGTAGACTTCCTAAAGCCCGTAGCACATCTCATCTCCCCTTACATTGCTCATGTTTTTAACACAGCTGTTACTTCTGGTTTTCCTACGGCTTGGTGTACTAATATCCTTCACCCCATCCTCAAGGCAGGTGATCCCATGAATGTAGGAAACTACCGCACCATTATGATTGGCCACACTCTAGCTAAGATATATGGCTCTATACTACAGACAGTCACTGGATCTTTTGCTGAAACTGAGGGTTTACACGCTATGGGTCAAGCTGGTTTCAGACCGGGATATTCTACTTCAGACCAGATCTTCATTTTGAGATGCATTATTGAGGAGGCTCGACATCGGAAACAGAGAATTTACTATTGCTTTGTGGATTTTCGCAAAGCTTTTGACTCTGTTCCACGACATCTTCTTTTCCAGAGACTGTCTTCACTTGGCTTTTCAGAGGATACTATTGCTGCGATCATTACTTTATATGAGCGAGTCTTGGCACGTTTCAGAGATGGTAGTGGCTGGTCCTCACAGATACATTCTACCATTGGGGTGAAGCAGGGTTGCCCCTTATCACCCACTCTTTTTGCACTATATATAGATGACCTCGAGCGGATTATTCGCGAGGAAGGTGGAGAGGGCTGTCCCCTAGCAGACATTATTATCCCCATTCTCTTGTACGCTGATGATGTGGTTCTCCTCTCATCCTCTGCAGCTGGTTTACAGAGTCACCTTTCTGCTTTACATCACTTTTGCCAGCGTTGGGGATTGACGGTTAACCTTAAGAAGACTAAGATTATGGTGTTTAACACCAACAGACAGCATATGAGAGATGTGATTTTCTATTATGACGGGCTACCGATTGAGATCGTGACCTCCTACACCTATTTGGGAGTTCTTTTCTCTGGTCCGCTACTCACTTTTCGACCAGCAGCCACCGCCAGGCTCCGCAAGGGGCATACCGCTCTTGTGCATATGGAGAGATTTTGCTCTACTTATTATGTGCAGGATCCTGCTACCAGATGCCTACTATTTTCTGCTACTGTCTCCCCAGTTGTGCTATATTCGGCTGAGACTTGGTGCCCTGATTTATCACGCGATACATGGAGAGATCTTACTCGTATCCAGATTCTCATGCTCAGTAGGATAATCCGGGCTAAGCCCTCAGTACCACATGATATCATACTAGCCGAGTTTGCTTCTCCTCCATTAGTTGTTGGTGCTATGTTTCAGATCATCACCTTTCTTCACAGGGTATCAGATCTAGATACCTCCAGATACATTGTTGCTGCTCTCACTTCATCTTGTACCATTGCAGATCAGGGAGCCAAGCACTCTTGGTATCGCAGTGTCTCAGCCCTTCTTCAGACTTGGGGTTTATCCGCACTTGATCTTCCGAATGGAACCCATGCTTATATCAGACAGCAGATCTACCGGAGTTACATACGCACTATATGGTCACATCCTGATCCAGATAGGGTCAAGCTACATTATTATGGCACACATCTTTTACGGCTGGACGTTTCGGGCTTGCCTATTCTTCCAGTTTATCTTACACAGACGCTATCTTTTGGTCTGAGATATCGTATAGGACAGCTTCGAGTCTCTTCTCATCAGCTTGCTATCGAGACAGGTAGATACACAGACACTCCCAGATTGCAGCGGATATGTCAGCTTTGTTCTCTTCAGGAGGTGGAAGATGAGTTTCATTTCATCTTTCGCTGCCCAGTATACTATGAGATTAGAGGACGATACCATTGTTTATACCGAGATATTCCCCTCACGTTGAGCTCCTTCCTCGAGTATCCAGATGCTAGATGTGTGGGTCTTCTTTTGAGAGAGATGTATATTTTACGAGCTTCACTTCTACCTACGCTCTCAGATATGGATTCCAGTCAGGCTCACATTACTCAGTTCTTCCAGAAGCGAGACAGAGTGGATATTTCGGTTGCGGATTTTGACGTCCCCGTCCGAAGATCGAAGACACAGAGAGTTTCGGCTCGATCCAGTGCTACTAGATCTTCATACGCCTCCCACCAGCCTACATCACGACCCACTACTACCATCACTCATTACTTTCGGCTTGCTCGTAGCTAGTTTCCTCCGCGGAGCAGGTGGTTAAGCTCTTGCTTTGTACCCTCACCAGCTGGTGGTCAAGCTTGGATACTTTTTCTCTTAGAGACAGAGAGATCGATATTTTAGTTTTAGTTTTACTGTCTTTTCATTGGTAAATAAGTCCTTATGCGGACAATGCTTCTCACATTTTGTACTCTCTTTTGTCTTATGTGCCCCTGGGCACCAAAAGACGTTAATAATAATAATTCTAATTCTAATTCTCTCTCTCTCTCTCTCTCTGGCGCCTCCACGCAAGAGGGCCAGCCCTCGCTCCATCTCTCCACGGGCCAGCCCCATCTCTCCACGGTCTAGCATCGCTCCTTCCACCATCGCGCCCTCTCCCCCGTGTTCCCCTTTAGCCCTCGTTGTCCCTCTACCTCGGACCCCCCTCGCTGATGTGCCTCTTGCCCTCGCTGATGTGCCTCCTGCTAATGCTCTGTCTCCTGCCCCCCTCGCTTACCCCCCTGCCCTCGCTGATGTGTCTCCTGCCCTCGCTGATGTGCCCCCTACGGTCCCCTTGAAGGTTGTATCTCTTGTTCCCCTCGCTACCCCCCCTGCTTGCTCCGCCCCAGATCAGTCTCCTATTGGCCCCTGCATCCCTCCTGCCCCCTTCGCTGTCCCCCCTGCTGCCTCAATCCTCTTCAATGCCCTTCCTCATGCTTTTCTTCCTGCTGCTACTGAGCAGCCCTGCTCCTCTTCTGCTTCCCCACTCTCCTCTTCATCCTCCTCTCCCACACCTTCTTCATGCTCCTCTTCTGCTCCTTCTGCTCTATCTTCCTCTGTTCCTATCTCCCCTTCCTCTTCTTCCTTGCCTATCAGTCCAATAACTCCTCTTATCTCCTACTCTCAAGAACCATACACTCCCAAAAAGGCTATGGAGTCCTATCTTGCCTCTAGCCTGAGTGTGCTATTGCAGGATTTTCAAGGTCTGAAGACAGAATTACATATGGTTAAAATTGAGATGTCTGCTCTCAAAGAAACCAATGCCAACCTGCATCAAGAAATGGATCTTTTGAGAAAAGAAGTCAAATCTCAGCCTCTTCTTGCTACACCTGAGCCATCGCACAAACTTAAAGAATTGGAGGAAAAAATTGAAAAAATTGAGAAGCAGAAGGAGGAAACCCTCTCATGGGCAGCTATTATCAAAAAAGGTAACACACCAAGTGCCCCTATCTCTTCGGTTATTTCAGCTACTCTTTCAGAAGAAAGATCTAGGGAGCAAAAGGCATACAATATTCGAGTAAGGGGCATCGCAAACTCTCAAAATGCTCTTGAAGAAGCAAAATGTTTCCTTGAAAGTACACTTGGGCACCACAATAGAGATTTGGATTCAGCATGGAGAACAACCAGAGATAATGCTACCCTCATCATTCGTTTTACTTCCTTGGAGAGCCGTCGTGATGCTTTGCGTTGTAGAGCTAAACTACGTGGCTCTCAAATATATATGGATGATGATCTTACATATTTACAGGTTGAGGAAAGGCGTAAAGCCTTCCAAGAAGCTAAAGCGACAGGTAGACTTGTTATCTACAGGGATGGTCGAATCTGATACATTGATGATGTGCCCAAGGATGCTGAGAAATAGGGACTTGGGGCGCCCGGTATTGGGAGCATACTAGGGCCCCATCCTCGCCGCTTGCAGATTGGGGTTTGGAATTGTAACGACATACATTCATCTTCCATTGAGGGTGATCTGCTTGACTTCATTGGTAAGAGAGATTTATTACTTTTTATGGAGACTCATGAGAGTCAGGAGAGAGGTTTACCGACCTTTCCAGTATACAGATGGAACTTGGTCTATCGACATGAGATGAGATCTGCTAGTGGGAGAGGTTCTAGTGGGGTCGCTTGCCTTTATAGAGAGTCGCTGCATCCTATTTTTGAGTTTGTCAGCCATGATGAACACTCACGGTACATCTGGTTACGGACATAACGTTGGTTCTGACAGAGACATCTTTGTTGCAGCTTGCTATTTCCCTCCGATATCTTCTTCCTTTGTAGAGGGTATTGGTTCACCCTACATTGATCTTTCTACAGGCATTATCAGATATGCAGAGCGAGGTTACATTTTTCTCATTGGTGACTTTAATGCCAGGACAGCTTCACGGCAGTCTGATTTCTATGATTCTATGGACCAACTTCGCATATGTGCCCTTGATGGAGATGACTTATGTGTTACTAGGATTTATGAAGACACTTTGGGCCCCATTACCACTTATGGCGAATATTTGCTACAATTAGGAGAAGCTCATGAGTTGGCCATTTTTAATGGCTTAACTTGTTGGCCCGACTCTGGCAGATACGCCTGCCATCCCCATAGTGGCGGCCATAGTGTTGTTGATTACCTTATGGGATCACCATCAACCATCTCCCTCATCCGTGATTTTCATATTTCTCCTACCACTCTTTCTGATCACTCCTTCCTTTCCTTTAGTCTTGGTACTATTTCTTTGCCTCGACAGTTCTCACCTCCACCATCACCTCGTGCACCCAAATACATCTTTGACCATTCACTCGCACCTACCTATCAGCATTCGCCCATTGCTCCACATTTTTCCACATCATAGCCCGCTTGAAGTGCAAGCTTCCTTCCTTACCACAACACTCCATACAGCTGCCGCTGCTTCCGTCTCCTCTACACCCCATCATAACAAAAATAACAACAAACCTAGACCGGTGCGCCTACCTTGGTATGACGATGAGTGTCGTTCCCATCATCACCTTGTCACACATGCTCGCATGCACACCCCTCATCTCTTACAACCCACTCGTCGTCTCTTTACCCGCTTACTTCGTTGTAAGAAACGGGCATATGATAGTTTGGAAGAGCGATGACTTATTGGTCTTCTCTATAGCTCTTCCACAGGCACATTTTGGCGTGAGTTCATTCCCCATGCTCCACCTCCGCTCCTTGATGATTTACGCATTTGGACTGAGTATGCCACTGCCTTGTATACCATCGATACCAACACCAATCCTAGGCTGCCGGCGGACCCTGACTGGGCCAGCCATCTTTAGGCTTCAGGCATTATATTAGTAGTTGTTGTTTTATAGATGATTGAGCTTTAAGCTCCTATGTGCACACTTGACATGTACCTTTAGTTATGGACTTGGCTCATTACATTCGCCGCGTCCATTTACATTTACTTTACTTTATGCATAAACAGGCCTTGGGCCCTTTTTATCCATTAGTGACACTTAGACTATATGGTTGGCCTTTGGCCTTATTATTCATTATTAGGCCATTTGGACATATGACTGGAGAGTGGGGGCCTTCTTGGAGGGCGCACTATTATCCTCCCAGTTGGGCCCTAGCCACCGGAAGCTTCCTTTTAGGGCTTCCTCTTGGCTATAAGTAGGGAAACTGTGTCATTTGTTATTCAGTTGATGATATTGATCTCTCTCTTTAGCCTCCTTAATCTCTCTCTTTCCTGCTTTCTAGGGTTAAGTCTTGCTTATCTGCTGCTTTCATAGCTTAAGTCTTGCTTATGTGATGCTTTCATAGCTTAGCTCTAGATCAGCTGTGGCTCTATTCGTAACTTGGTATCAGAGCACTTTCCTAATTGCTGAATTTCAAATCTGATTTTCTGCTTGGGCACCCATTTTCCTTGCTGATTTTTCTCTCTTTGCTGAGGGCTTTCGTCTCTGTGCTTCAGCAACATTCAGCACAGTTTGAAGGAGGACCAGCTCCCATTAGAGCATTTTTCTTGGCGGAGCTTTAGTAGATAGTTAGCGGAAGTACTTCCGCTAAATTTGCCGGCCGGAAAAAAAAAAATTTGGGCAGATTATTTCCGGTGCCCAAGTTCCAACCCTCCATCACCCATTTCCAGCTTGTTTGCAGGCTCTCCAGCGCCCAATTACCTCATCTCTTTCGTCTGTTCCTCCTTCCATTTTCAGCCCTCTCTTCACTTTTGTTTGCAGGCTGTCCAGCCGCTTCATACCTGTCGCTTTCGTCCGGTTTTGTCTCCGTTTGCAGCCATTTTTCACACCTTGTTTGCAGGCTTTCCATCGCCCATCCTCAACCAAATTTCACAAAATTCCGACTCCGTTTGATATTCCAATTTGTCACTCGCCTTCTGGCTGTCCAGCACATTTTTATAGCCTTCATTTTCACTTTTTTCATTTGCTGATTGCTATCCTTTCTTAGTTGTGATAATAGTGGTTTTAATAGACTAATTTGGGGTGACGACAAGAGTCCGCTCTCTCAAGTTTTTGACTATTCCTTCCACTATCATTATGGCACATTCACCTACCCCGAGTGAGACTACTCAGAAAACCTTATCCGATCAGTTTCGTCGCATGGATGAGACCCTTTCTGGCCTCGTTCTTCGCTTCGATACCGTTATGACCGACTTTTATGCAGTCACAGATTGATTCTTTACAGCCTCATGGTCCTGGAAAAGCTCATGTCTTTCCTTCATTTGGGACTCCCCCTCCGTTCGGATTTCCATCTTCTTTTGCTAGTCATCCTGGTGGTGGACCATTCATTCCACCTAACCCACCTCCTGGTTTCTTTCCACGTCCCCCAGTTTCTGAGCCACACTTTGCTCAAGACTTTCGTGATAGGGTACAGCTTGCTACCTATTCCAGTTCCTCTGACGGGAACTTATTAGAGAATTGGTTTGCTAAGCTTGACACATATTTTCAGATCTACCCTAAGACTGATCCTCAGAAGATCTAGTTGGCTGCTTTACACTTAGATGGACGCGGCGCCACGTGGTGGCGAGTTTATCGAGCTGATCCTGATCGGGAAGGGCTCCATATATGGCATACCTTTCGCCGTGACCTCTGTCATGCTATGATTGATCCTCAATGGCTCGACCGCCAACGTGATACACTCCATAGTCTCACTCAAACCAGTGACCTTGCTTTTTATACAAATCAGTTTATGGAGCTTTCTTATCTTTTCGCAGATCTACCGCCCACTGAGCTTATTTCTCGTTACATTGCTGGGCTTCGTGGTGCCTTACGTTACGATGTTTCTTCCTTCCGTCCTCCCACACTTGTTGAGGTGATGTCTCTTGCCAATACTTTACAACACAACTACTCTGACACCCTTCCTTCCCGCTTCTCCCAACCCCCTCCTTCTGCTTCATCTTTTCCCACTATGTCCACCCCTACACCTGCCCCTTCAGTTCCAGCTCCTTGCATTGTCCCTTTGTCTCCTCGTCCTCTGACCCCTCGACCTGCTTTTGTCCGATGTTACACGTCTGCAGAGTTTGCTGACCTTCATGATCCTATATCACACAGTTTGAGCGAGTTGCCTGATCTACTTGAGATAGTTATTGATCTACCTGAGCTCGTCATTGTATCCCATAGTGAGTTAGAGTCACATATACAGGTTCCTACTGATCCTGATTCACATATACAGGTTGCGGCTGATATGGTTTTTTATACTGACATAGCATGCTATGATACAATTGATGATGATGTTCCATGCTTTGATATTGTTGTTGAGTACTTTGATGCTACTCGTGTTCCTAAGCGCCATGTTATAGATGTTGTAGCCTATGCTTCCTATTTCGATATTATTCATGGGTCTACGGTTTCAGATGCTTTGGCTACTCCAGTAGATCTCCATATGACATACGGTTATACATTTCATGATGGTCCTATTGTATACTCACTAGCTGATTTTGCTGATACCCGTCTAGATGAGTATGCGGTTCTTCTAGATGCATATTTAGGCCAAAACTTATCAGTTGATGCTTCTGTTATTATGCCTACGTATGTTGTTCCATTTCTGGATCATGTTATTCTAGATGTGGGGCGAGAGTATATTGCTTTAGTGGATACATGCAGTAAACATTCATTTATTAGCAGTTACATTTCCACCAGGATTCGTGTTACACATGTTCCTGCTTCCCAGCCTCTCAGTGTTGAGGTTGCTCGTTCCCATTCTTTTTCCAGTTCTCAGATGATTCAAGGCTTGGATTATCGCATTGGTGATTTTTCTGGTCAGGTAGATTTCTACATCATTTCTCTGAGCACTATGACATTATTTTTGGTGCAGACTGGTTCATTTCACTTGGTACTGTTGCTGTGGATCTCTCTTAGCAGACACTTTCCTTTACTCATGCTGGTCAGCATCATTCACTTGCTGGTATTGATTCCCAGGGTGACTATCAGTTGGTTACCGGGAAGCAGTTTATGCATAGCCTGGCAAAGGCTCAGGATGCAGCTCTTCTTTCCATTCAGAGTATATCAGTTGCTGCTTCACTTTCACCATCCGTGGGTCCTCTTCCTCAGGTTGATGCTGCTCCGGATTTATAGGTTGTTGTTGTGTGCCTTGTGCCCATATGCCTTGATTCACAGATATTGTATTCAGTGGTCATTCCTGGTTTCATTGATATTCAGGCCGTATACCTTGGTGGTATTTCTACTATTGCTTTTGCGCATACCTCAGATAGCCCTCCTGGTTCGGTGGTTGGTGTTGTATCTTCTCCATTGGTCTCTATATCTCCATCTCTTGAGTCCGTTATGGCCGATGTTCCTGCTGATTTCTATGGGGTTCTTCACGGGTCCACGTTTGATGGTTCCCTTGCTATTGGTGATCAGGTTGTATCCTCTTTCGTTTTACTCCATGGATCTCTGATTGAGGTTTGTGAACTGCCTCATGATATTTCTATGGTTCCTTATATGATTCATGCGCCTTTGGCCCTTACCGTTACACATTTTCCATCCGAGGATATTTGCCAGATGGTCACTATTACTTATCTAGGGTATTTATATGATGGGATCTTTCTAGATGAGTATACGGGCATCCTTCAGTCTCCTTGTGTTTCTACATATAGGTTTGCTGCAGTCCATGTCGATGCTATGGATATATGGCATTCCTGGTTATTACGTATAGCTTGGTTTCCATTTTCACCTGTTGATTGGTGCTGGTTTTTCCATATTACTGATCGCCTATGGTGCGGATATCTCTATGATTATGCATGTGGCTCTCTATCTATTCCTTGGATTGTTGCTCATTGTCAGGCTTGGCATATCCTGATGGCTTGGTTTATTGCCTGCGTTCCAGCTACTGTTTGTCCAGGTGATCTTCAGATTCCATTTCAGGTTACTCCATATCGCTTGGTCTCCAATGCTGAGTTGCCACTTTGTTCTGGTTTTCCGAGACCATCAGAGTACCTTGAGAGAGTTCCTTCTCCTCTCTTTGATAGTTTCTGGGGATGTTCCTGCCATGTACTTCAGTATTGCTCATATGTGCTTTGATACTCATTCCCAGCTACACGTGGATATTGATCCGATGCTTGCTACTGATGTTGGGGATCATGTTCCTCGTTCCAGTGCATTTCTTCTATTCCTCACTTGTGTGCCTGGTGTGTACTTTGGGATTACACTTGCGGCTAGTTCCGATGGGTCATCCGATTCTCCATCCGTTTTTGGTGTATCCTATGATGGATTGGTATGTCCATATGAGGTCTTTCTGGATGAGTTTTTCAGCTACAGTTTTTCAATTGAGGCCTCTACTATGTCCAGACATGCCAGATTCGTGTTGCAGTTGGTGCTGATCCACAGAGGTTTTCAAGTACTGTTCTTGGATTCAAGAAACTTCAGCATTGATGGTTTGCAGATGCTCTTCAGCAGCTCTACATTTTACATTTCTATCTCACAGCAAATGGGCAACACTTAACTGATGCAACGAGGATCTTCTAGCTCTGATTCCATGCTTGAATTCATGATGTTAATCCCTCTACAATTGCATTGCAGAAGCGTTCGTTCATAGATCATAATCACAATGTAGGAAGAATAAGTCACAAGCATTGCATTTTATCATAAACTCTCCTTGTCAACACTAGAAGAAAACGAGAGAGTTACAGAAGAATAGGGAGAGCTTTCGTTAGTGCCTCCTTGCATGTGTATAGGACCACTTCTTAACTTACACTACATTAAGGCACATAGGTGTATTTTCAGTTTATCATTTACAGCTACCATGCTCAAAACTTATTTTGTTCGAGCATTTGGTCTAGCCAACAAAGTTGGCGTTACACAAGTCATTTTCTAAAACCCACACTCATATACTACATTTTTACAATTGGTAATTACGCGCTTTTGGTTAAATTTGTAGAAGGGAGATAATTGCATGTAGCATCCAATTCCCATCAGTTTACATTGCCCATGATGTCAAAGTTACGGTGCTTTTCACATGAACGTTGCTTGGTCTTTGCGTCTTTGTGTCATTAAGGTTTCCTAATGTACTCATGGAGCAAACAACTTCTCGGATGTCGCTCTGTTTGGTCTAATACTCTCATAGGCTTGTACATCACCTTCTCATGCTTTTGCAAATGAGCTATTATGTTAGGCAAAAAATATATATATTTTTGGTCAATGATGATTTTCAGAAATTGTTGACTCTGTTCGTGAGGGGTTTGGTGAGGTCCCATCCAGAAGCTATGACCGCAACAGAATAGTCAAGCAGGCTGTGTGAAGCCTTGGGGATAGTTGCCCAATGGGAAGGAAAAACCACTGTATTGGATGATGAGGATGAGTGATTAGAGTGGGACGAGCCCACATGATTTGTTTAAACACCAAGAGCTAAGGCCGCAAAAGACGACAGAGAAGTAAAAGAAGTCCTTGAAGAAGAAACTGGTTGAGGGGAAAATGCGGAGCTGAGGTATGAAAATGAAGCTCTAACAACCGAGAGCAGCAGGGTGCACAGGCTGGAGTTGTTGAAAATAATGCAAAAGCAAATGAAAGATTGCATTGATGAGGTTCAGTACCATCATTCAATATCAGATAGCTCACTATGGCTGTAGGGTGGCTGATGAGATTGGTGATGGGGCTGAAGCCCTGCAGTTTGAAGATTTTGAACTTTAAGGAAACAATTGCTGAGGTGAAAAGTCAGTTGAAGAGAGAGCCCTTGAAGGCACTGATTGAATCAAAAGAGGGACCTACGGTGGCAGGGGTCCTTTGAGGCACAAGACAGCTTGCAAGAGCTGCCTAGGTGCCTGCAACATTAAAGACAGCCACAGTCCGGGAGGAAGCCATCCTTTGTGGCAGAACCATGTAGATGAGGGGCACCGCTACCTGTCGTGTTTTTTGGGAGGCATCCATGTTGGAGGGGAGGAGCAGTTTTGGTACTGAGAAAGGAAGGAACATGGGCAACAAAACACAATTTTTTGGGGAAGATGGTTTTTTTTTGCGGAGGAAAAATTTATTCCGAAAAAAAAAAAAAAAAGTTTATGTTGTGTACTTAAGTCTTACGGAACCTGTTCTGTTACAAATGGAATTGTGAAGCAAAAGTCTCGGAATGGGCATCTACGGTTGTGATCGTGAAGAAAAAGGAAAATCAGGTCTAAACTTCAACACGATGGATGCTAAATTTGCGGTACAAGAATATTGGAGTTTTGGAGATGAGACAATCAAGAGAGTGGGTAGGAATCAGCAGAAAATTAGAAGTCAGGGCTAGCAAGTTAAAACCCTTTCGAAGTACACAACTCATCTTGACCAGAGCGAAACTCATTGAGACGAACATTCGTGAATGGGCAGGTGCCTTTCCAAAAGTGGAATTTTATGACAAACGAAATTTAATTAATGCTCTATGTTGCACTTTTAGAATTAAGTAAAGGATAGAACTGATGAATTGAAAATTAGTGTTCTTGGTATAGTGTTCCAACGTGGATATACTAGAGCGAAAGGAAAGTTAAGGGTTTGCATTGGACCCCTTTATCAGATAACTGCCAAAAAGATTCAAATTAGGAAAGTCTTCTCTTTCTACTACAATTAGGGTTGGCATCTCCTTCTTACCAATTACTAGGGTCATATGATTCTTCTATAGCATTATTAAGGCTAGCACCCTCACTTGTTGTATTAGAATGAACTTGTTCTCCTACTGGAAGAACTTCTTCATCCTTTGGACAGTTTCCTTATACCGAGTTACTTACATGTTGATGAAGTAGCATCATAAGCACTTAAAAAAACAGTAACTCTTAGTGAATTGACAATTGTTGAGTGTGTAAACGAAAAACAATGATACTAGACCACTTTAAAATCCCGTCCTACAAATTAACCATTCTACCAAGGATCTCCCACTAAGAAGCATTCAGAGACTCCCAACAGAAAGCTGATAAATGAGCTCATCAAATGGGTTTTATAGCTCTTATAGCTTTGTACATCTTGCCAGTTAGTTACATGAATAAGTACTTGACCAGGAAATGGACCTAGTTACTAAATTGCATAATCAACTCTTATTTTGTAAATCAACTAGTTTAGGTGGCCAAGCTGTAGCCAACGAGTCTCCAAGTGTCAAGACAATGTAATATTGATAACTGCACCTCATAGCTATTTTTGAAAAATTATGCTAGAATGTTTATAAAAATCAGTACAGATTGTCTTCATATCATTTTTCAGCTAAGCTAGGTATTTTGCAAGGTCAAGCACTTTGAAGTAAAGATTCAACCACAAGCGCAACAGACATTCAATTTTTAAATCTAGTTTTGATAACTATTTTGACTCGTGATAAATACGAGAGATCAAGAATAAAGACTTTAGAAATTTTTTGAGCAAGAAATTTATCAATCATAGCAAAGCCAGCATCAACATTATTCATTTTTTACATGGGCTTTGAAACAGGATTCCAAAATTTTCAAGCAATGATCTAGTTTCTGATCATTTGTTGTTTTGCAGCATGTTTCCTAAATCAACACATGAGACCTTTGCTACAAAACTTTTTCAAGTAATTAAAGGGAATAAACGTTTCAAAAAACCAAAAATTGGACGAACCGACTTCACTATTGCTCATTATGCAGGAGATGTAAGTTCTTCATCCATTGTTTTCTGTAAGATGTTTTAGAAAATAGAACCTTAATAGAACATATTTCATTGCTAAAAGGAAACCTATTTATGCAGGTTTGAGAGTTGCTCTTAAATAGCTAAAAAGCTTTAGTCTTTCACATCTTAAATCTTCTTCATGTGGTTGTAATATCAGGTTACTTACCAGACAGACCTATTTCTTGATAAGAACAAAGATTATGTGGTGGCTGAGCATCAAGCTCTACTAGGAGCTTCCGGGTGTTCTTTTGTTGCAGGACTTTTCCCAATTTCACCTGATGAGCCTTCAAAATCTTCCTACAAATTTTCTTCCATTGGTACCCGTTTCAAGGTGTCTTTGGGAATGCACGGAATAATAAATTTTTTTGTACGCTTAGCATATAGGAAACTCTTGTCCTCTCTAGATTGTTCTGATGAGTATTGACTTTTCATGAAAGGGTATGTTTGATTACACAGATATTAATTCATAATAACATAATGAATGTATAGTCGGGTTTTATATTTGTAAGCAAAGAATCTAGCTGGCAAGATTCTTGTGTCAACAGCACTGAAGACTATAAACTTAGGTTAAGTATTTGCTTCAAAGAATCTAACCAGTAACATTCTTACATTTGCAGCTACAACTCCAAGCACTTATGGAGACATTGAATTTAACAGAGCCACATTACATTCGTTGTGTGAAGCCAAATATGCTCAATAAGCCAGGACTTTTTGAGAATAAAAACGTACTGCAACAACTTCGATGTGGAGTAAGTGTCTTTGACTGTAGACCGCTATGAATGAGACATGGACTGAGAAGAGTTACACTGCAGTACTTTTTGAATCAAAACTGAAGTTGCTACTGGGTCAAGTATATTTGGCAATGTAATCTTTTGTTGTCTTGTACTAAAATTGTTTTGGGCTTTATTGTGCAAAGAGTTTCATATTCCAAGTGAACACGTTATATATTGGTCATTAACTGGAAGCAACATTACGGAAATGAACAAATACTAGATTCGATACCTGTCCAAGGTAGTTAAGAATCCAGAAAATATCATGCAACATAACAAAGATGGTAATCATCCTATAACAACGACATAAATGAGAATAACAGTGCAGCCTGCTGCAAAGGCACTCTACCCCTCTGAGTTTTCACAAAAAGGAATCACAATTACCTGTTTCAAGAAGTTTCAAGTAAGGACTCTTTCATGGCTATTATGTTACTGGAGGGTTTGATCCTCCTACGATCGATTCTTCTCCCTGGGAATACGGTTGGGCAAAGTCAATTGATTGGTTTTAGCAGTAAAAGTGTAGCTGATGGGACCCCACATGATAATACAACTTAGTTTGCAAGAGAAAGAAAGTTTACACACTTACATTATGTTTGGATCACGAGTGGAGGGGGAGCGACCACCATGA
Source organism: Diphasiastrum complanatum (assembly GCA_029204225.1). Classification (NCBI taxonomy): domain Eukaryota; kingdom Viridiplantae; phylum Streptophyta; class Lycopodiopsida; order Lycopodiales; family Lycopodiaceae; genus Diphasiastrum; species Diphasiastrum complanatum. The sequence continues at coordinate 17,423 of MU831676.1, forward strand.
CTCCAACCTCTTTAAGTAGCTCAAGGTAATCTATGTATGTTACCCTATGACCTTTTACGAAATTTCTAGAATTGACAAATGCTCCCATGTGCCACATATCTTTTGTGTGATAGCACCTTGAGTTGATGACTTGTTGACTTATGCCATCCTATCTTGGGGGTCACCATCCTCCATACCTCTCATCTCTGATTTTCATATCTCTCACACCTCTCTGATCACTCTTTTCTCTCTTTCGCTATTGGTTGCCTCCCCCCCCCCTTGTCATCTTCTCACCCCATGATTACCCGTGCACCCAGATATACATTTAACCCTCTATACATGCCAGTCTACCAGGAGTATTTGCCCTCATTATTCTATTCTTTTCCCCATGATAGTACAATTGAATCACAAGCTACATTCCTTACCACCTCTCTTCACATAAGCCCCATAAAGGCAAATCCACACATTCTTCACCATCTCGTCCTCTACACCCTCCGTGGTATGATGTCGATTGTTGCTCTCTTCATCATCTTGTCACCCATGCACGTAATCATGCTCCTCACCTTCTCCGCTCCTGGCAAGCAACAAACTGTTCGTTATGAGCAACTCTTGATGCAAGGAAAATATAAAGAATTTGTAGTTAGTTGAGAAAAAGTGACTTATAACGAGTTATGACTTGTCAAATGAAAGCTGGTTGGCATTCTTATGGAAGAGATTACTTAGTTATAATCTATCACAAGCTTGCTAAGAAAACCTCACATGTTACACCAAATTAGAATTTCTAGAGCTTAGGGATAATGCTGCAGAATGGATGCAAGAAATGGCAGTCTACTGCCATGGTTGTAAGTATGTCTGCTTCCGTATTTTGAAGCCATAAGAGAGGTGGCAAAGCTCTTGCATTTTATGCCTATGTGAGTAGCATACAACCCTATGGACATTAATTGTGGCATTTGTCAAAGAAAAGAGTTTCAACAGAATTTTCATATCTTGCAATAATCATTTATGACAGTTTCATGTTAATCTATGATGAATGTAGAAATTGAACAAGGCTGTAGATAGGTAGAAAGTTGAACCTTCTATGTCTTGCTACAGACTGGTTAAAAGGATGAACACATTTCTATACGGATAATCTGTGAGAAGAGCATGCAAGAGGTATTAATTTTGCCTGTCCAAAATGGCTCGTCTGTAGGAAATGATAACCTTTTTTCCATGACAGTGTCTTGCTGCACCATATCAAGTATTCACATAAATGTAACAAGTTTTTGACAATATCATTTCCTTTGCAATATAAATATGAAGTTCTAGTTACAAGTAGGCCAATAATTTTGAAAGCAGGGTCCAGAAATGTATGGCAGTAATGTGCAGAGGGACCATGATGTCCTACTCTTGAATTTAACATATTCTTGTGCAGTGTAAAATCCTCACTGAATGTCAAGAATCATTGTGTAATATGATAAGCAAGCTTGTCTGGCATAAGATTCTTTAAGATCCCAATCTCTGAAAATTTAAATACATTTGCTTGTCATTGGAGTTGATGGTTTGAAGTTTTTTTTTCGTGTTGTGTAGACAGGATTTCTTATAATAAATGTGTTGTGGTTCATAGTAGTCTACTTCAAACGACACTTAACAGCTTCTTGCTTTCATTATTTACAGGGTGTGCTCGAGGCAGTAAGGATCAGTTGTGCCGGCTATCCAACCAGGAGAACATTTGATGAGTTTCTTGATAGATTTGGCCTATTGGCACCTGATCTCCTTGAAGGAAAGTAAGAGCACTTTTAAGACTATTTAAGCTGAAAATGTGTTTAATTTATTTCTGATCGGACAACAATCCAAACCCAAAGTTTCGATGTACCCTATGCACATAGCCTTCTATACGAGTCCCAATATGACAGTGGTTGTGCTTGTAAGCAACACACTTAAACCTACAACATTGATAAATGATGTCACACTGTAGATTCATCCAACTAACTTGGAAGTAAATTCGGTACCTAGGTCCTATGTTTATAATGATTACTCTTTATTTTCCAACGAGTCATGCCATATTGTTTTGAGATTGACACTTATTTAAGACAGCCCACTGAAGTACAACTAACTCTTCTCTTTGTTTATTATGTCTAGGAATCTTGTAGCCCAACATTAAGTACTAGGCTCAAATCTAGTGCCTGAACTATATGCCAAACTTAATTGGAATAGATTTTGATCTTGTAAGAGACTAATAAAAGTTAGTAAGTAAATTTGTTGAAGATAAACTTCACTGATCATGCTAAGAACTTATATGCTACTTTCATATTAGTGTTTTTATCATAGCCAATCTTAAGATTTCCTAACTCTATTATCTTGGTCATCAAATGATCACAGTAAACAACTCTGGCACTAGTTGTTTGATTACAAGTTTATCTTGTAATCACAAATATTTCACGTTGATACAACAATACCTAGATAACTTTCTCACTAGGCTTCTATAGAATACCCTATCCCATTGAGATGCTCATCATGGCCTATAAACTACTATACCAACCATATTTGCGCAAACCTGTCCAAGAGTGTCAAAACCAAGTTTCCATGCTTATTGAATAGTGTAGTAATCATAATTATTAAAGTCCTAGATCCATTGATAATATGTTTTGTCATACTACCATCATGAGTCAAAGAGATGTTGGCGTCAAGGACACATAATTGTTATCCTAATATAGGTCAACCATGTGTATGTCTATTATTAGACATTGATTAAAATCAAGGAGATGTTGGAGTCCCATACCACCAGCTCTTACATTTCACCCCTCGCTTGTTATGCATATACATTAGGATTTCATCCTGGGTTTGTGTTTCTCATCATTTTGGAACTGAAGATACTGGAAAACGTTTTATGCCTATGTGTACACAATGCACATAGGCTCCCAGTGGATCCTTACCGTATAGGAGTCGTCTGAGACCTTGATTTCAAATGACTGTCATAGAAATAAACCACATATTAATCTATCAAACTTTCAATTCAACAACATTATGGACTAGAAGGTTTTTCAGAGCAAGTAGAATGGGTTTGCTCAATTTTAGTATGATTTTGTTACATGCTCATTTATCAAGGCAAATTTCTGGCATTCATTACATAAAACATTTTTGATAGTATGACTCAAGAGACCACTACCAATAGAGATCTACGTAAAAGAGCTGCACAACTGATTTGTGCAATCTCTCTCCTATAGTCTTGTCAGATATTGCAACATCCTGAAGGTAAAAGACAATGCATGCTAAATGGCATAGTATCATATAGATCCACACCAGGGGATGGAAGATTAGGATGTGTATTAATCTAGGATCAATATTTCTTCTCTTCTGTGAAGATAAAGCCTTACTGTCCTTTTTCCTGTGAATGTTGAATCTTCTCTCATCCCTACACTGTTATACGCCTAATTCCATTTGACTCTCCAGTTTTTAAGATAGTCTACTACCATTTGGATGACTTGCTTCTGGCTCATTTCATGTTGCCAAAATATGTATACATGTTCAATGGTTCAACCTAATCAATCACGTATAATGCTTTACGTAAGTTTTTGACCTCTATCAATGGATAAGGAGTGCGTATTGGCATTGAATTTGCTGATGAATTTTGTGTCTAATTTTAATGTCACTGAAAATGGTTAATATTAAATATATTAACCATGTATGTCCAAAACCTTAACATTAGTTTCTAGTACTTGGAAAAAAGATAAAGGAGCAGCTTGTCAGCTAACATGAAACGTAGCATGCATGCTTAATTGTGACTGGCCTTAAGCATGCTATAAGAAAGCAGCGTTTTTAGAGGACAGATTTTGTTAATTGTCCTAATATTTATCTAATATCAACTTCCTGAATGTTTGCTTGCTTTTGATGAATCTAACTGGTACAACTTGAAAAAAACTTGAAAATTTGCATTCTTAGGCTAACTTTCATGAGTGCAGCTGATATAATAGCAAAACCATCTTTAGTTTGAGTCTTTGAAAACTGACCGGCTTTGTGAAGTGAGAATGTGATTTGTTAGCTAGAGCCAAGTATGTACAATTAGACCTTCACTGTGTTGTAGAGCTCAGGGTTCAGAGTCCTATCTGAATGTCTACATTCTTACATGTTTTATGCTGTACTGTAGTTATGATGAGAAGACAGCAACAGAAAAGCTCTTGCAATGGCTCAAACTAAGTAACTACCAGGTGCGATGCTTTTGGCACTTTAGTTTCTGTTCTTTGCCTTTTGGATTTCTATATCGGCATTTTTTGTTATCTCTTTAGATATGTGACTTGGAAAAAACATTCTATAAACCGTAATTAGCTTCCTCATGTGTCAGATGCTTTTGGCATTTATTTTATGGAGATAAGGATGGTATAATAGTCTCTTTGTTGTTCTAAGTGCATTAGTCTCATGTATTGCAGCCTATTTTAGTAAAGCCCCAGTTTATGTTTCTATTATGAGCATCTCTATAGTTCCATCTTTTATATTTTTCACCACATGCTTCAGACCTTGGTTTTGCATGTTTTACTCTTTTTCTCATTTAAGATTCATGGTTTTCTAAGTAGTTTTGAATAGTAGCAAAATTTTTCTCTCTAGAGGTCATTGTCTGAAACTCTTAGCTGCATAGCTTCTACTGTTTTCTTTTTTGACACCTTTTCTTGAACATACTTTGATAGCTTCAGCCCATTTTAATTAAGTAATAAGGAGTGGAAAGGTTCTAACCATCTGCATTGAGCTACGGTTTATGTAATGTAATTAGTATGTTTAGGACCTAGGTATTACAAGGAACAAAGAATATATATTTAATGATATGTGGTAAGAAACAGAAGAATGGATGAATAATGAACAGAAGGAATAATTACTGATACGTAGTCAGATAAAGGTGAACAGATAAATTTATAGTTCAAAGCTTTTTGCTCAGCTTATGCTATTGAGAGAAGAGGTTTTTAATTTGCAAAGTGAAGTCAGATTATGGTCCTCATTCCTGCTATATGTTTATGAAAGAAACAATGTACAATTCAACTTTAGACTTGATGCAAGCTCATGAGTATAACTGAATGACCAAAACTCACTGGTGATTTTACCTGGCTTATATGAACACAGAGTCTGCATATGCATACAGCTGCATATAACAATCAAGCCACTTCTGGAAAGAAAAAGTCCTTCCATGTTGACTGAGAAGATAGAAGATTAACAACGAAATGAATGCTTGCTACCTAGGCTCCTTTGAATGCCCAAAGTCTCAGTCATGAATGATTGTTTCATGACTTCAGGAACTAAAAATGGTGGTCATGAGTGTTTAGTGGCTGGATCACCCCTCTCCGAACCCTGTATTTTTTTAACATCCTGAAAAGCTTCTCAATTTATGGTTATTATAGTCATTCGCTCCATTGCTTCACTGTTCTTTGTTCTCTATGTCAAAGAGATGTGCACGTGCAGATTGGAAAGACAAAAGTATTTCTAAGGGCGGGGCAAATGGCAAATCTGGATAGCCGTCGGGCAGAGGTGTTAAGTAGAGCTGCTAGAGTCATCCAGCATAAAGTCCGAACATATTTGGCAAGAAGAGAATTTGCAGAAATGAGGAGAGCGGCTATCAAAGTGCAGGCTCATTGGCGTGGTAGGTCACTTGTCTTGTGTTACTTTAGCTGAAACACTGCAAATTCATGTAAGAAAAACTTTTTCCATGTCTGAAATTCTCAAGCTGAAGTATGCCCATTGCTGATGTCACCTGAATGTCTTTGTTTGTGGGTATCATCTCCTTACGGTTATGGCAAGGAAACAACAAAAATTCTAAAAAGACACGTAAATGAGAGGTGACAAAGAAAACGGGAAATAAGGAGTGTAAACCTATATTGGAAGCCATATCACTGATGAGGATGTGACAAATGACATGTACTACCAAAGAAAAACCCTTAACATCCCATCCACATGAAAGCTTTTCGAAAACTTGAAAAAAGATTAAAAAACACCGTGCTTTATAAAAACACCAAGTGGATAGCTATGGAGTTGGCTGAACCTACAATCATACTCTGCACAATGAGTAAGCATTGATGGCAAACACGGTTTGCTCAAATTGGATCATAGCAACAAGTTTTGTAGACCCCCTCCTTACTGGCAGCTGTCCAAGAAAAATGAGGGCACATTTTTTTTATTCAAAATCAGGCTTTTTGGAAAAGGAAAGAAAGAAAGGGAACCTCGTTCTGTATGGTACGTTCGGAACCAAAAGGTTCAGAACAGGTATCGTGGGTTATTATTATTCTCTTTCAAAATGAGTTGCATAATCCAGCTGGTGCACATCTTTTGGCTTAGCCTGCAATGAAGAGAGTCTATTATCTAGCTTTAATTTAAGTTTGTGAGGCTTGTCAAAGCCCTTGAATGTAGATTGCTTCATCAGTTTGAGCCGGTTTTAGGCTTATGAGGCCAATACGATACTGCATAATCCTTATGATCTTGTCTCTCAAAGGCAAGCATATGTGATCTACTAGGTCAGTGAACTTTGTAAGGCTGGTAAGTGGTAACAATATTTCTAGAATTAAGATGCGATTGCCGAAACTTGAAAGGAGCCCATTGAGGAAAGGCTGCTGTGGTGCTGGCCTATTTCATGATCTTTTATGCTATTGGCATTTTGACAGGGCGGCTTGCAAGAAAAGTGTACGAAAGTATACGACAAGCAGCAGCCGCTATCCGCATACAAAAATATGTACGTAAGTGGCAATGCCAGAAATCATTTGCACAAAAAAAAAATGCTGCAATTACATTGCAGGCTGGTATTCGTGGTATGTCAGCCAGAACTGAATACCGCTTCAGAAGACAAACCAGGGCAGCTACAGTTGTTCAGGTAAATCATAAATTTGTTGCTCTATGCATCATAACTTGCTGATATTTTCTATTGATATGGCCAGATGATAGTAGGATTATGAGTGATGCTGGGGCCTGTATACAACTAAAAAAAATGTAGTGAATGTTCAGTGCTGTCTTGTTTTGCATTCTACGTTGCTGGATTTGCCATTGCCATTATACAAGTTCACAACATGTTCCTCACAGATGGGATTCTTTGATGACTTTGTGGGATGTTTTTTAAAGTTCAAGGATGTCAAATTCAAGAAATTTTTCCTCTTTTTCTGGAGTCAATGTGCATACCAGAAACAAAATTGGCAAACTTTCTTCTATTGATCCTTTTTCTGAGTGAATTGTATGACTAATACACTTTGTATTGTTAGGCACGATGGCGTGGCTTTAAAGCACGCACCTACTATTCGAAGTTGCAAAAAGCAGCAATCACATTCCAATGTGTTTGGAGAGGAAAAGTCGCAAGAAAAGAGCTGAAAAAACTGAAAAACGTAAGGTCACCTCAGGCCTGAGTTATATTCTTTACCTATTTTATTTTGTGATCGTTGCCTTAGTTATCATCCAAGTTCTTGGTAAGTTTAAGTTTATGGTTTTGAGCTGTATCGACTTTCCTGACTTTTTGCACCTTCAACTTCAAGCATCATTGTTAGCATTATTTCACAGGGAATATGACTTGCCCTTCATGATTTCTATGTAGGTATTTTTTGCTTAAACTCTTAGTTAACAATTCTGATTGAAAGCAAAATATGACGACAGGACACAAATAGAGAGATAACGCTGCACATGTATATAATTGCTCATTGTAGAACAATGTGAATCAATGTAGAGGAATGAACAATCTCAGCCTAAGCTAGCTAATATAAGCTAAGAGCTACTCTATACTCAATCAGCCACTCATCTTGTATTCCATGTTAGCCATGTAAAGGTGTGACTGGATGAAAAGATAACCTTATCCTGGAATGGGAACTGATCAAGATAGAGTAACTAACAACCTTTCTACGTGCAAATCTAGAGAAGTCTAGAGAATGTCGTTGATAAGAGACATAATCAATTGAGAAACAATGTGGTTTATGATTTTGGAAAGATAAGTCAGATGATGAAGTTACCTTGGGAGACAAAGGTGAACTTGACACTGAAATTCCTTGGGTTCCTCCCTCGAGAAGAAAGTTCTTAAGGGGGAGGGCATGTTATGCACCATAATGTAGGGTGTAGATCCTAGCCCCAGCACAAACCCTCAAGTCTATAAATCCCCTACAAAAGATCTAGTTGAGAAGTGGACCAGATTCTTTAAAGTCTTATATCTAGGAGATAGCTTTGAACATATCTTGGGTCAAAGTACCTTAGAACCTTTTGGGATTATGAGATAAACCAAATCTACAACCTCAAACTCTTGACGTGGGTGATTTTGTTTAGCATAGAATTGGACTTGATCTTGAGCCATTATAATGCTTTCCTTGACCACTTGCAACACGTCTTGCATATTCTTCAAGAACTCAGTTGCAGCTTGTACCTTGAGACCTATGAGTTTGATAGATATGAGTTAATGTGGCTAAAAGCTAAACATCAACATAGAACTATATATGGTGGCAAAATGCTTCGAATTAGTGTACATGAACTCAACCATTAGAGGTACTCTTTCCAATCTTAATTGGCACTTGGAAACATACGTTAAAAGCATATCTTCCATCAATTCATTGGTATGTTTGGTCTTTTGGGTGATCAGTAGATATTAGACTAGAAGTAGTTTCCAATCTTTCGAAGACTGATTGCAAGAACTTGCTGATGAGCTTGAAATGATGATCACCAACAACATCGAGAAACCATACAACTTAAATAAATCTTTAACGAAAAGCTGATCTAGATCCAAAGCCTTGATAGCAGTCTTTGTTGCAATTAATTTTGCCATCTTTGTTAACCTGCCAACTACTAACCAAATGGCATTTTGACCCTTCCCTGTTCTGGGAAGTCCCATCACAAAGTCCATTGAAATACTTTTCCATTGAATTCTCAACCGGTGTACCTTAAATGCCATGCTACTAACTAAAATGTAGTACTGTAGTTTTGGCATAGGAGAGCAACTAGGGTACTAAAAGCTTCAACAAAAGTAAGAAAGAGGAGCTTCAAATAAGTGGTAATGGATCTCTGTCAATGGACAATGACCAAACTATAATTTGTATCATAGATCCGTTTTGAAACTTCGGGTTCAAAACCTATCATACGTATGGAATGTTCTTTTTGTTAAATCAAGAAAAACCAAAAAAATGCTTGTGTCAAACCTAAGTTCTCATTATTGGAGATGGCCGGCAGGCAAAGGAGAGCAGTGCATAGAACTTTGTCTATGAGACGGTTTCGAAAAACAGCTCGGTAACCAATGTCGGATCATTGTATGGAGTACCACTGTACGTTTCGCTAATTTCATGAGCTTCCATTTTGTATTTCTTTTTTGGTGTTCATTGCTACTTGCTTGCCTATCTACCTTGCCATTTGTGCTTCTTTACCTCCCTGTTTGTGCCTATCTACCTTGCTATGACCCTATTTCCCTGTCTACTTCCCTGTCTTGCTATCTTCGTATTTGTGTCACTATCTTCATATATCAAAAATGATCTTGGTATGTATCCTTGTATGTACATTGTATTAGCAAAGAACAAGATTCTAGTACATATGCATGGAGAGGTGACACAACAGGATGAAATGCACTCTCCATGACCACAGAAACCTATTGTAGAGCTATAGGTGCATCCCCATTTTGAGGTCTTGATGTAGACTCATCAAATTCAAGCTTTGAATTTTTGGGATGAACAGACTTGCCAAGGAGGGGTGTGGATGTACCTCAGCACATGCACCAGAGGGACTGGGAAGACCTTTCTGACCATTTGTGTTCATGTAAAGGTTCTTGGCCACGTATCCAGATGAAAGGGCGCAGTGATCATTGCCCCAAAAAGCATGCTTCTTCCATGGTTATACTAAGTTCAAGAAATGAGAAGTAGAGCTGATATAGAACCTATACAAAGCTAGTAAAGCAAGAGAGAAAAATTTGAAAGCTGAAAATAACCAAGCATTTGACTTTTCAGTAGATGTATTTTGGTGGAGACATTTTCAGGTTTTGAAGGAGTGGGTAAGGAAAACAAGCATTCTCTTAGTGGGTTAGTGTCAATTTGTCAATTTTCCCAAATTCTTATCAAGCAGTAGAAATCTTAAAGGGATTTGGAATGAAATAAAAGATCTTTGCTAATCTACCTCCCTATGCATGCCAATCTACCTTGCGATCACCCTATCTTGCCATCTGCCTTCTTATCTTGCTGTCTCCCTATCTGCCTATCTCTCAATCTTCCTCTTATCTATCTCATTTGACTCCTTGTCTACATCTCTGTATTTAAATGCCTATTTGTGCCATTCGAGACAAAATTTTATGAAGGCTTTCAGAAATTTAGGGATCATAAATATTAATGAGAGGGTAGTATTTAAAGGCCAGACTATTTTTTTTATGACTGCAACACATTGCTCCCTCTTTATCAATAGTTTTCAAAAAACTAGCAAAAATTAAAATGAATTCTTACCCATGTCCCAAGACAATATGCTTTTGGAATATTGTTACGAAACATGTTCCATTTCGGAATGGGTTTCTACGATATGTTGGTCAATAGTAGCCAAGAAAAGGACATTGTATCAAGAGCAACCAAACTCAATATATTTCTTGGACAAGGTGGATTTATAATATTTTAAGTTCCCACAAGCCTATCGGACAATAGGTGACAATCATAAAGAAAATATAAAGAGGACAATATTTTAAAGGTGTTGAAATGACCACAAATGAGATAAATAAATGTACAAGAAACAAATACTCGCTTGTACATAAAATAAGTGTTGATATCAAGTGGTTATGCTTAGACTTATAATCAATCAAAAAACTTCACAACTCCTACAATGACAATAAGCTCCTAAATATATACATTTGTCTACAAAGCAGTGACAAAATCATGAAATGGTATAACATCATGTCATTACGTCTTGTCATTGCTACTGAAAAAGGATGTAATGGAGGTTGTTGTTGTAGGTATATCCGGGGTATCGTTGAGGAGGTTGTTAGTGTGATGTGTGTGTGGTAGGATAGGTAGCTCTAACTACAATATGATGCTAGATGATAAGTTGTCTTTGATCTCTATGTGTAGGAATGTCATCATCATCGTCTGAGTCTGGATCCACCCATGGTCTCCTACTAGACAAGTTAGGATGTGATTTGTAGCTACATAAATGAGTGACTCTACTTATCTGGCTGACATAAGTTGCAGTAAGAACATCTCCCGTACCATGAGTGCTACATAGCGTGGATCCTCATAAGCAATAAGCGATGGCAAGATAATAAGCGTGTCTCAGAAAAGGCAGTGGTATCTCCCTCTGATCTCATAATAAACTAGGCATCGAAATATGAAGTGATCCTATGACTCCACCTCACCTAGGCAACATGACCGGCAAATCCTCTCCTCTCTGAGAGTACCCAAAAAGCGTCCAGTATCAACTGCAAGTTGGTGTGATGAAACTCGAAGTTGTCCCACTATGAACTTAAGGTTGTGGGATAAATCTGAAGCTAGATAGCTTGGTAGGGCCAGAAACATTGTTGCAGAAGTGAGTCCGATAGTAGGTGGCTTTGATCCCTCCTACCATGCTCGACCAAGATATGCTCTATAAATAGATTGTCTAATGTAGTCATGGTTACTTGATGGAAGTTTTGTGATCGAGATGCAGAGTGTATCAAGTAAGAGGGAGGCCTAGGAAAACTATGACAGTTGATGAGTTACTCTGACTATGAAGATGTTGAGATGAGGTGAGTGTTGCCTCTGTGTATCTTTGCAAAAGTTGGGAACATGTTGACTCGCTGAACGTATTTGATAATCCGTAATATGGCATCAAGCCGTAATGGTAAAGCTGCAAACTTTGCCAAAATAACTTAATGTGGGACAGAGGGCTTAGCCTGTATCATGCATGATAACATAGTAATCTGCAAGCTTGAGATATTGGACCAATTAGATGAGGTGAGACCATGCCGCCGCTGCATCTAGTGTTGTGGGGGTGACCATGGTGTCAAAAAGCCGACATTTACTTTGGGCATCCCGAATAAACTTTTGTAAATAGAACCTCTCTAGCTGGACAAGGGAAGCGTGTCCCTTCCCAAGTCTAGTAGTAGTTGCATGTCTCATACCAAAAATGGGACCAATGAAAAGCACCCCTAGGTAAGCGTATGATGACACAATTTCCAATGGCTGTTCGTCAAAGATAACATCTTGTCGCTGTATAAAGGCCCTAGATGTGTTGAAGATCATAACCTTGGTCTTTGCAATGTTAACAGCCAAATTGAAAACTAGAAAGTCCTAAAACCTGGATCTTGGATCTTTTTTATTTGTAGACACCTAATTTTCACCTTTGAAAGACATTCTATTTATAAAATTTTGTATACACAAGCAAATGATTCAATTGGATATTGAAGAGTACCATATAAAATATAAAAGTATCTCCCAAAAGGTGCACCAAAAAGTACAAACAAGATGAATCCTTCAAATTGTGGACACTTGGAGTTTCTTTGTACCCTAGTATCTCTGCACAAAGCGTCATATGATCTTCAGCAAATCGATGAAAGATTTAAACATCTAGTCATCTTGAAATCAGACCACTGCCAGAGATAAACAGAAGAGTGAGATGAAAATACGATTTTCACCTAAGCCCAACAACTTGGAGCAGTACAATACTGGTGCCTATTTCCAGCTCACATGAGATCTGGTGTTTGTTGTAGGCTGTACATTTTCTCTCTACAAATACAGTTATTGGCTTGAGCTACAAAGTAGGAAACAGAAGCTCCTTTGAATTGTTTAGGGACGAGACAAGTTAGCCTTTGGTAAAACAGGGACACAATCTGTCATTTACCTGACTTGTTTTCATTCCTCATATTTGAATTTATGATAATCCACAGTGCTCATTTGTTACTAAGAAGCTTTGCCTCCTCATGACATATGGCATAGTAGAAAATAAGAAAGCTCACTGATAGGAAGAAATTAGCTTGCTACCAGATAGAACAGTCAAAACTATGTTAAACCTTATTAGAGTTCTCATTGTTTTTAAACAATCCAACACATCTAAGTTTTTCTGTCAATTTTATTGAAACACTTTATTCGACTGAAAAACACCTCTGGTAGAAGCACAGTACGGATGGGTTAACTCAAAAGTTTTTGTGATTCAGAAGACATCGACTTCATATAATCAATTTGGCATAAAGAAAAAAATCACATGCACATCAAATTTGAGAAATTTTGCAAAACATTTACCACTGTATTAGATTAACAATCTCTTTCTTGAGAGCCTTTTGACCACAAGCAAATGACAGAAGACATGAAGAAAAGTAATTATCAGTAATAAATTTAAGTAACTTCAATCTGATTAAAGCAGGGCTTTATCTGTGAAGCTTAGCAAAATGATTTAAAGACTTTTTGAGTGACATGTTCACAGAAGGTGGCTGCACTTTTTCAAAGTACTTCTAGAAGTGTTGATGACCTTAAATTAATTCCAAATTATCATTCAAATAAAATAATAGCCTTCAGTGGCCATTGCATCATGATGTTATTATCTAAAAGTTTTAATTACATCCTGTGGAAATAGTCTGTGATATCTTGCAGAACATGTAAATATGTACTCGTGATAAAGTACTGAGTCCTGGAAACTGAAGAGCCTTTAATCCTCCTCCTCTTTTTATATTGCTCTTGTTTACTTCTTTTGGACATCCAAGGACCCAAATTTTAATGTTCAAGTTTATCTCTGTTATCAGCTTCTCAGAGCCACAAGAAAATTTACCAGATCTCCATCCTATAACATTGGTGGTATTTCTCTCTTCAGGCAGCAAAGGAAACAGGTGCCTTACAGGAAGCAAAAACTAAATTGGAGAAACGCTGTGAAGAACTTACCTGGCGTTTGCAGCTTGAGAAGAGGATGCGCGTAAGTTTTGATTTGATTCTAAAGTCATCAGAATTGTCAGCTACATGTGAGGACATCTTATACACGAAGATTGTGAAACCTGTTTCAGGATCAGTTGTCCATGCATTCGATTTTATTTTGGATTGGTTTCTAGTCTTGCAAATGCAATGAAGGGCCTAATTTCATGCCCAATGATGATCACTTTCACATGCTTTGAAGATTGCTAATTTTGTTTTGTATCTGTATGCACTGTGCAGGTGGACATTGAAGAGGCAAAGGCACAAGAGTTGGCTAAGTTGCAAACTGCATTACACAATTTGCAGGCCCAAGTTGATGCTGCTAATGTTTCACTGAAAAGTGAACGGACCAGCCACAAGGTAGCTCTTGATGAGGTTGTCCCAGCAGAGAAAGTTCTTCCAGCCAAAGTAGCAGATAATTCAAGGATTGAAAGTCTTCTAGCAGAAAATGGGAATCTAAAGGTATACCTGCTATTGTGCACAAAATCTGATTGAATCTTGAATATCTGTAGAATGCTTTTGCTTTTTGCAAGTAGTTCAACCGCCTGAATTCCTAAAAAACTATATCATAGCTTTCTGTATGCAAACCGTGTTGATATATGTAAAATCAAGATCATGGCGTTTGTCCTGTTAGTGTAGTCTATGCTTGGCTGCGGATGCCAATTGATTATGGCTCTTTCTGTGATAAATACTTCTCCTTTGTACAGAAAATACATATTTACTTATTATCTGTTGCTATAATCTTCAGTCTTTGGTGGAGACCCTAGAGAGAAAAGTTGCTGAGACCGAGAAGAACCTAGTAGACAGTAGGCAAGAGGCTGAAAAGAATGAACAAAAGGCAGCTGAAGCAGTGTCGAAACTAGAACAATTTCAAGACACATTGCAAAGGTCAGTGTAACCTGAAGTTCACCCACATTGCAAGCTTTCCAGAGTTCACACCTAGTTCATGGGTGATGGTGGCGAAGTAGATGTGTTTTAGTGTGCAGCATTTCATGCAAAGAGCTGGTATGTGTTAAGTGTTGCGTCTTTAGATTAATAAAATTTCATTGATAAGAATTTAGAGTTTGGTGATCCTTAAGCAGACTAGAAGACAAGATCTCAAACTTGGAATCCGAAAATCAAGTCCTTCGGCAGCAAACACTTGTCATCTCTCCAGCAAAAGGCCTTGCAATACGTCTCAAGAGTAATTCTTTCCAGGTACCATCTAGACTTTCCATGTTTGACACCTTGTAATTCATGCCTCAGAATTGTATCCAAAGTATTAAAACTGGTGGTCTACTCATTGATACTTGTTTCAATGAGGATCTATGTAGAAATATCCGCATCTACCATATTGAAATATTATCGCATAACAATTTGCCACAAAGGAGTACTACGAGAACTGATGCTACTTGAGAGTTCTATCTATTTCTGCTGTTAAGAGTATTGGCTGGGAAAGTTCTGTGCGAAGAATCCTAGATTATAATAGTTATGGTGATATCTGAATTTGTTTATAGAATACTTCTTATAGAGTCTTCACCGAATTTAAATCAACCAAGGTTTTCTACTTTTCTTGAATGAGATTTTGTTACCTGTCAAGGGCTCTGAATAAATAAGTTTCTTCTCACCACAGATTGTTTAGCTTTCTAAATTTTGGGCAGATTGTGAGGTCATGATTTGCAGCCTGCCATTAACAAGTATTCCTGAAATCAGACATTATTCATTCTACCTATGGCTTATGCCCTAATATACTAATATTTTGTATCTTCTTTACTTTTACAGGAATCCACACCTACAACTCAAACTGCGACAGAGCAAAAGAGACAGAAGTTACTAATTGACAGACAGCAGGTCACAAGTTGTCTTCATCTCAGCACTTCGTTTAGAACACTTTATTTTTGTATGCATTTCCTGGTATTGCCTTTCAAAGGCTTCTATGCATTTATGAGCCCATGAACGCATTGTCAAGCCTGACAATATATCAAACAAAATAAACTTTACAGCAATAGCTTGACTTGTCAATGCATGCATTAAAAATTAAAACTCCTGTTTGCTGGTTGCAGGAAAGTCAAGATGTACTACTGCGCTGCATAGTTCAGGATGTCGGCTTTAGTCATGATAAACCTGTCGCAGCTTGTATCATTTATAAAGCTCTTCTTCATTGGCGTTCATTTGAAGCTGAGAGAACCAATGTTTTCGACCGCATTATCCAAACTATTGGGACGGCAATAGAGGTTGATGCTTTGAAAAGCTTATCTTTATTTCTACTTTATCATTGGTCAACAACTTAGCCCTCACAGTATGAACTAGTTACCAGTGTTTACCGCAGTGTAGAGATACTATTTTTTCATACTTTCTACAATGGTTCAGATAGAGGTTTTTGCAAGGATGGTTGAGGACTTTTCCAGTACGCTACATTCAATTGTCAAGATGGACTTTTACTAGACTCTTATACCCAAGCTTTTACAATCCAATTTTTCAGTTTCTGGAATTGTTTAAACCTTTATTCCATGGTGCACCAAGTACTTATCTAGATAAAGCTCACTGTGCTCTCAGTCTGATGTTTTTTGAGCAGTATGCTGGATTAAAAAAACCTTTTGAATATTTGGCCCCAAAGATCTTGGGAGTACTTTTGTCTAATGCGGTTTTAGTGTGCCTGAAACTTATCAGTTATAACATTGTACGTGTCTAAAGTTTTGATATCTTTTGAGTGCCCAATATTTCAGACTGAGGTAGAGTGCTAGACCCTGGTCATAGGTCTGCATTTGAAAGAGCTCTGGTGTTCAGTTGCTTTATGATGTCCTGGCAAAATATTGTATAAGAACACCCATGACATGATTTATAAAGTATATCTTGATAGTTTCATCCTCAAAGCAATATCAAATCTATAATCCTGATGACTGGTGATTTCTTCCACTGACTGGAAAGATATTCTTACTAGCTATTCCTTTCATGATTTTAGTTTCCCACTTGAGAGGAATAGTCTTATTCCAATTAGTAGAATAACACAAATCCACTGCAAAAGTCCACTCGATTACTTTTAAGCTTACTTACTATCTGTGTCTATCAATGTTCAAAAGGCATTGGTATTTACTGTTGTCAATTAGCTTGTACCTGATGTCAAGCATCTTCTTAGTTCCTTAACATTCATGTAAATCATGGGTGCCATTGCTTTAATGTCAAATGAGCTGTAAGTTTTCTTTGAAAACAGTATCATAAATGCTGCTGTGATTGTCAGCCCAAGTAGATAATTACTGTTGTCAATTAGCTTGTACCTGATGTCAAGCATCTTCTTAGTTCCTTAACATTTATGTAAATCATGGATGCCATTGTCTTAATGTCAAATGAGTTGTAAGTTTTCTTTGAAAACAGTATCATAAATGCTGCTTGATTGTCAGCCCAAGTAGATGATTCCTGAGAATAGAATGGTCTTATGGTGATAATATATTTTTTTGTGCCAAACAGAGCCAGGATAACAACAATGCCTTAGCATATTGGCTGTCAAATACTTCGACACTGCTTTTCATGTTGCAAAGGACACTGAAGGTTACCGGGGTATCAGGAAGTGATCCTCAGCGCAGACGTTCAAGTTCTGTCACATTGTTTGGAAGGATGACACAAGTAAGTCAGCTGCAAGAATGAGATTGAGCATTGAGAAATAATTGGATTTTACACTTTTTATCTGAGGCATGTGTTTCCAAAGAAAAACCTTACAAAAAAAATGACTGTTGTTAGATAGCAGGACTTTATGCTTGCAGATGTTATGTACATATGCATCCCTCGTGCTCCTTCTCCCACCTTGACTGACTTATATATGTGGGCGAATACGCCAAATCTCTATATACTATTGACACCACTTCTCCCATCATCATCTCACCCCGTCCTTTGTCCTTCAACCTATTCACCCCCAACAAGATATCGGAATCCGTGAAATACCTTAATAGTTGTTGTGCCCGTGACATTGAAGACTTAGAAGTAGAACTTCTTATCCATGCAAAAAATATACTCTCTCCCATCCTTTCTGATCTTTTAAATCAAGCTATGATTCAGGGCTTCCCCACCTCTTGGTGTACCAATGTCATACATCCCATTCACAAGGGAGGTGATCCCATGAGGCCACAAAACTACCGCACTA
This sequence comes from Diphasiastrum complanatum, assembly GCA_029204225.1. Taxonomy (NCBI): domain Eukaryota; kingdom Viridiplantae; phylum Streptophyta; class Lycopodiopsida; order Lycopodiales; family Lycopodiaceae; genus Diphasiastrum; species Diphasiastrum complanatum. The sequence goes on from MU831676.1 coordinate 35,321, forward strand.
TTATGGTTGGACATATTATGGCAAAGGTTTATGGCCCAGTTCTTCAGACGACAGTCAGTAGTGAAGCTGAGCTCAAATGCCTACATGCTTTGGGGTAGGTAGGTTTGCGACCTCATTACTCCACCTCAGATCATATATTCACCTTGAGGTCTTTGGTAGGTTGGGTAAGGGGCATGCATCAACTTGAGAGGTTTTGTTTCAGACTATACATACGTGATGCTCCGAGTAAGTGTCACCTGTTTGATACCATGGTCACACTGACAATCATGTATGTTGCAGAGACTTGGTGTACAGGTCTCACTTCCTTTGAGTGGGCCGATATATCTCGCCTGCAGACTACTATGCTTTCACGTATGATTCGAGCGAAACCTTCTGTCCCTCACAAGATTATACTTGAAGAATTTGCATTTTAGGTTGAGGCTATTTTTCAGATCGTTATTTTCCTCCAGAGACTAATGCAAATGGACACCTCCAGATATTCCTATGTTGCAATTACCTCATCACGATTACTCCACAGCCAGGGTTTTCACCTCTCATGGTATCCTTAGGCAGCAAGGTTGCTTGACTACATTGGTATTTCTTTATCGTTAGTTCGCACACATCACTATATTCAGTAGTTTATATTCAGATCCTATATACATAGACTTTGGGAGGGGCAACTTGGAATGAAGCCCCTTTACTACAGATCCATCTTTATGGAGACCGACAGTACGGGTTGTCCTATCCTCCCTAGATATATGGACGGGCTTTTGTCACATGGTTTGAGATTTATATTGGGACAGTTTAGAGTCTCATCTCATCAGTTACACATTGAGACAAGTCGTTTTCAGATGCCCAGTTTATTACGAGATTAGAGGACGATACCATTGTTTATATTAGGACTCCTCCATATCACTCCAGGCTTTGATCACATATGAGGATCCTCGCTGTGTGGCCTTGATGATACGTGAGATGATGCTTTTGAGATGAGACTTAGTCAGTGCCCAAATCAGTTTGGATCCCTAGACCAGTATCACAGATTTCTTTTCCAGACGCAGATAGAGGCCCACAGACGACACAGAGGACAGATCAAAGGATGAGATAGATATTCCAGTCAAAGACAGACATTGTGCTAGACGTCAGTGCATTAGACCGAGTCATCCCTCTAGCAGGACGAGGTAGAGCAGGCGACATAGTGTTCACAGGTCTAGACAGAGGCAGTTTCACTCCTCACATCTAGAGCACTCTACGATTTTGATTGCGTCCTACTTTAGGGCTTCAGCTGAGACTTGAGGCTTGTTTTTACATCATCTATATATATATTTAAACTAATGTACAGTTTTGCGCATGTGTATGGGTGCACCCATGCATCCTCCTCCCCTCATCCATGCATGAGCTTTTTCTAACTAAAAAACTTGGGGAGGAGGATGCATGTATGGGGAATGTGCATATCCCCATACATTTGCACATTGTGTGCTTGAGGGGTGGACCCCAAAAAGATTCCTCACCCCCTCCCTCCCACTTACTAAATTCAAATACTTGAAGTTTGAAGTTAAGGTTTTATTTTCTTCACACACTTCAATGTGCTTTAAACTTTAGCCAATAATCTTTATTACTTGGCTTTCTTATTTATTTTAAATTATCAAAGTTTTACCCATAAATCATGAACATAAAAATTTTCTTGACTACCTTAAACTGGTTTTTTTTTTTTTCAATCCTTCAAATTCCTATCTTGGCCCACCATTTTCAGGAAAGTTTAACCACAAGCCCAAACTCACTAGCTTTAACTCCTAAATCGTTACCCACAAGCTTTTATCCATGGACCAAAAATGCACAATTAAAAAAAGAGGGGGATGGGGTGAGGGGAGTAAAAGAGACAATAAAAAGAGAAAAATAGGGGGGGGGGGGATTTGGAACACACGTGCATGCACACACACACACACACACACACACACACACACACACACACACGCGCGCGCGCGCGCGCGCGTGCACGCACACACGTGTGAGTGAGTGTGAGTGTGTGTGTGTGTGTGTGTGTGCGTGTGCGCGTGTTCGTTGTGTGTGTGTGACCCCCGACACAACGAATGCGTGTGTGTGTGCGCGCACGTGCACGCCCGCGTGCACACACACACACATCTCCATATAAAAAACCTTTTGTGGATAAGATATATTGTATGAAGTATAGAGTCTAGAGTCCTTTTTTCTCCTTCTCTCTTTCCCACGGGCCCCACTTCTCTCTCTCTCTCTCTCTCTCTCTGCGTGCTGGAGATGGTGCGCTACACGGCTGGTTGCCTGGCCATGCACTTGACCATCGCACCTGAACCTAAGTACCTCACGCCCAACCTACATCACTGACCAGCACTCGTGGATCTGCCTAACGATGCACCTGCGTCTCTGACCAGTGCTCGTGGATCTACCTAACGCCCATGCACCTGCATCATTGACCAGCGCTCATCACCTATACTCCACCTTCCATCTGCCACGCTGGCTGCCCATCATTGCTACAACGGAATTTCAGCGGACTGTTCCCAGTGAACAGAGGTAAGCAATGGCAAAAAATAGAAAAGGGGGGGAATCTGCACCTGCTAGGCCTCAGCCTGCACCTGCTACGCCTGAACCAACTCCTCCCCCTTCATCTTCACCTTCTATTCTAGTTGCAATCCCTATATCTCCGTCAGATCCTATTCTTGGTAATAGTGAATCCATCATAGCCGATCCTTTGACCCCGAATACTCCAGAAGAAAAATCACTTCTGCCTCCAGTTATGAACGTAGCCACGACTGATCTAGATTTAGTCTATGAAAGCATCACATAAGCAAGACTTAACCCTAGAAAGCAGGAGAGAGAAAGCTTAAAGAGACTAAAGAAGGAGATCATATCATAAGCCAAGTAACAAATGACACAGAATCCCTACTTATAGCCAAGAGGAAGCCCTAAAAGGAAGCTTCCAGTGGCTAGGGCCAAACTGAGAGGGAAAATAGTGCGCCCTCCAAGAAGGCCCCCACTCTCGGTAATATGACCAAATAACCAATATAGTGAATCATAGGGCCCAAGGCCAATAATATGGTCTAAATGTCAATAATAGGGCCCAAGGCCAACCATATAGTCTAAATGTCAAATAATGAATAAAAAAGGGCCCAAAGCCTGCCTATGCATAAAGTAAAGTAAATGTAAATGGAGTCCATAACTCTCCCCGACACAAAAATAAGACCCAACTGCCATAAAGGACTGGATCAAGTAACAGCAAGCCCTGGAGGATCAACTGGAACAGCATCTGGTGTAGTAACAACTGGAGCAACAGTTGATGTAGAGGAATCAACAAGTGCGGCAAGAGCACGAGCCTAATCACCAAGTGACGGTGTATGATAAAAGACATCAATAGGCTCCCATGTGGCCTCCTCAACAGGACGACCATCCCACTGGACTAGGAACTGAATCTGCCGGCGGCGTGCAAACCGTAGGCGTAGATATACCATATTACCAACATGAAACTCAACATGACGTCGATGACGATCAACTGAAGCCTGATAACGCTGTTGGACCTACTGCAAATGGGAACTGGCCTGGAGAATAAGCTCACGAGCACTTGATAGAAATGAAGACAGTGTCACAGGTGTATCCTCGGGAGGAAGAGGAATACCAGGTAAAAGAGGTGCATAACCATGAGATAATAAAAATGGTGACACAGAATCCCTACTTATAGCCAAGAGGAAGCCCTAAAAGGAAGCTTCCAGTGGCTAGGGCCAAACTGAGAGGGAAAATAGTGCGCCCTCCAAGAAGGCCCCCACTCTCGGTAATATGACCAAATAACCAATATAGTGAATCATAGGGCCCAAGGCCAATAATATGGTCTAAATGTCAATAATAGGGCCCAAGGCCAACCATATAGTCTAAATGTCAAATAATGAATAAAAAAGGGCCCAAAGCCTGCCTATGCATAAAGTAAAGTAAATGTAAATGGAGTCCATAACTCTCCCCGACACAAAAATAAGACCCAACTGCCATAAAGGACTGGATCAAGTAACAGCAAGCCCTGGAGGATCAACTGGAACAGCATCTGGTGTAGTAACAACTGGAGCAACAGTTGATGTAGAGGAATCAACAAGTGCGGCAAGAGCACGAGCCTAATCACCAAGTGACGGTGTATGATAAAAGACATCAATAGGCTCCCATGTGGCCTCCTCAACAGGACGACCATCCCACTGGACTAGGAACTGAATCTGCCGGCGGCGTGCAAACCGTAGGCGTAGATATACCATATTACCAACATGAAACTCAACATGACGTCGATGACGATCAACTGAAGCCTGATAACGCTGCTGGACCTACTGCAAATGGGAACTGGCCTGGAGAATAAGCTCACGAGCACTTGATAGAAATGAAGACAGTGTCACAGGTGTATCCTCGGGAGGAAGAGGAATACCAGGTAAAAGAGGTGCATAACCATGAGATAATAAAAATGGTGCAACGCCGGTGCTGGTACTAACAGAGCTGTTATAGCTATACTCTGCCAAACATAAGTGCTGATCCCAATCCTTCCCTGAAGGAGTAACAAAATGGCGCAAATAATCCTCAAGGATCCTGTTAAGGACCTCAGACTGCCCATCAGAAGTAGAATGATAAGCAGACCCCATAAAAAGTTGTACATCCAATATACGCATAAGCTCTGTCCAGAACAATGATGTAAACTTACTATCCCGATCAGAAAGGATAGTACGAGGAAACCCATGTAGGCGAAATATCTCTGAAAGGAACAAGCGTGCACACTGCTCTGCTGTGATAGTACTGCGGACGGGTATGAAATGTGCCTGTTTCGAGAACCTGTCAACTACCACCATACATGAATCGTGACCACGACGGGTGCGGGGAAGGCCAATGATGAAGTCCATAGAAATATCAGTCCACTGGCGGTGAGGAATAGGCCAACTCTGAAGCAAACCAGCGGACTTAGCACGGGAGTACTTATTACGTAAGCAGAAAGGACAGGTACGAATAAGTACAACAAGCTCTTTCCTAAGGGATGGCCAATAGAAATGATCCTTAAGACGAGCATAAGACTTCTGAAAACCAAAATGACCCCTAACTGGGGACGAATGAGCATCCGACAACAATTGAGAACGGATACCCAAAGAACTAGGAATACAAAGAGAACCATAATGATAAAGATGGTGGTCAACAATGGAATAAGCCTGATGAGGTGAAGACGACATAGGTGGAGCAGAACTATAAACATCACGAAAATCAGAACATGTAAGATAAGCAGATGGAAGATCATCAAACCAGGAAGGGATCGTGGCAACAAGGGTATTCAATAAGGCAGGAAGTCTAGACAATGCGTCAGCAGCAGTGTTAGCACGACCAGGACGATACAAAATAGAAAAGATTGTAAAAACTGCAACCAACGAAACTGACGATCACTAAGATCACGCTGGGAGAAGAGATAACGTAAGGACTGATGATCAGTAACGATATCAAAAGGAGCACGATACAGGTAATGGCGCCACTTCTTAAGAGCATAGATAATGGCAAGAAGCTCTTTCTCATGGACAGAATAACGTTGCTCATAAGAGCGTAAACGACGCGACTCATAAGCAATAATACACTGAGACTGACGAAGCAAGGCACCCAAACCAACATTACTAGCATCGGTCTCAACAATTCCGATCAAACTGTGGTAAACACAGGACAGAGGCCTCCACAACAGCACGACGAAGAGTGTCAAAGGCGAACTGACAATCAGAAGTCCAAACAAAAGCACTAGACTTCTTCAAAAGGGCATGAAGAGGGGCAGCCACAGTGGCAAAGTGAGGAACAGGACGACGACGGTGAGTAGCGAGACCAAGAAACATAAGAACATGGTGGACATCTGTGGGAACAGGCCAATCAGCGATTGCCCGAACCTTATGAGGGTCCAAACGAATACGACCATCACAAATGAGAAATCCTAAAAACTCAATCTCAACAACAGCAAAGGAACACTTAGAAAGTTTAGCAAACAACTGGTGATGAACAAGCAATTGAAAAACAGATGAAAGATGTAACACATGCTCATCAAGAGTCTTACTAAAAACAAGAATATCATCAAAATAAACTAAAACACAACGACCAAGGAGAGGACGCATGATGTTATTCATCACATTTAGGAACGTAGGAAGGAAGAACACGAAACTCATACAAACCAAGATGGGTACGAAACGCAGTCTTGTGTTCGTCCGAAGGATGCATCCCAATCTGGTGATAGCCGGAATGTAAGTCTATCTTAGAGAAAAGATGAGAGGTGCCTAACTGGTCAAAGAGATCATCCATGTGAGGAATAGGATACTGGTTACGGATGGTCAACTTATTGAGGGCACGATAATCAATGCAGAGGCGTTTGGAACCATCTTTCTTACTGACAAGGAGAACAGGGGCACCAAAAGGACTGAGACTAGGAACAATAAGGCCCTGATCTAGTAAAGCAGTAATCTGAAGCTCAACCTCATCACGCTCAGACTTAGACATACGGTAAGGAGGCCGGGAGGGAGGAGCAGAACCAGGACGCAAATTAATATGGTGGTTCACATCACGTAATGGTGGTAGCGTCGTAGGTTCTGAAAAGACAAATGCATACTGATGTAATAAGTCAGAGATCACCTGAGGAACAGCTGCTGGAGGAGAGGTAGTCACTGGAGAATCTGCTGCAGCACGCTGAACACATAATAAAGCTGCACAATGAGCCTTAGGTAGGCTGCGGATAAACTGCTTCCCGCTGATCAACTGGAAATCTGCCTGAGAATCAATACCAGCAAGTGAGTGGGTCACTGCATCATGAACAAATGTCAATGTCTGCTGAGCTAGGTCCAAAGTAACCGCTCCCAATGAAGCAAACCAATCAGCACCAAGGATAAGGTCATAGCGCTCCAGAGGAATGATATAAAGATCTGCCTGTCCAGAAAAATCACCAATGCGGTAGGATAATCCCTGAAACATCTGAGAACTAGGAAATGAGTGAGAACTGGCAACCTCGACTGTGAGAGGCTGTGGAGCAGGAATAGGTGAAGCGCGTATCCGGCTGAGAACATAACTGCTGATAAAGGAATGAGTGCTGCCGGTATGAACTAAAGCAATATACTCACGACCAGTAATGCGCACACGTAGCCGAATGGAGCGAGGACCGGGGCACCCCGTCCAGGTAGCATTAGCAAGCTGAGCATGGCAAGTAGCAGTAAGTAAATCAGTAGAAGGCTCAGGAGATAGATCAGGCTCATCAGATATATGAATGTAGATATCGGACTCATCTGGGGTAGTGCCCTCATGGTAGAAAACATCAGTAGAAGTAGGCAGGGGCTGGCGGCAATCACGGGCAATGTGGTCAGGACTCTTACAACGAAAGCAAAGACGCTTCTGCTAAATGTCAGCGAACTCTGCAGACGTGTAACGTCGGACAAAAGCAGGACGAGGAGGCGGAGGGCGAGGAGCGGGAGAAGTAAGAGAAGAGGTCGGGACGACAGTGGATGGGGCAGATGGGGCTAGAGATGGTAGAGGTGAAAGAGATGGACGGGGTCGGGAAAAGCGAAAGGGAGCAGGATCAGGGTACTTATGCTGTAAAGTACTAGCAAGGGACATGGCCTCAACAAGTGTGGGTGGACGGAAAGAAGACACATCGTATCGTAGCGCACCACGAAGTCCAGCAATGTAGCGAGAAATAAGCTCGGTGGGCTGAAGATCTGTAAAGAGGTAGGAAAGTTCCATAAACTGATCTGTATAGGAAGAAAGATCACCAGTCTGAGTAAGACTACGGAATATATCACGCTGGTGGCTCAGCCACTGAGGGTCAATCATAGCATGACGAAGATCACGACGAAAGGTAGGCCATAACTGGAGACCGTCCCGATCAGGGTCAAGTCGGTAGACCCGCCACCAAGTGTCAGCACGTCCATCTAAATGTAAGGCGGCTAACTGGATCTTCTGAGGATCAGTCTTAGGGTAAATCTGAAAATAAGTATCAAGCTTTGCAAACCAATTCTCTAACAAGTTCCCGTCAGAGGAACCAGAATAGGTGGCAAGCTGTACCCGATCACGAAAATCTCGAGCAAAATGTGGTTCAGGAGCTAGATGTCGTGGAAAATGTGACTCAGGAGCTATAGGACGTGGAAAACCGGGTGGTGGGTTAGGTGGAAAATGAGGCCCACCGCCAAAGGAAGTAGACGAGGATGGAAGTCCAAATGGAGACCCAAATGATGAATGAACAGGGGCTTTGCCAGGTCCATATGGCTGTAAGGAATCAATTTGTGACTGCATAGTGGCAAAGCCGGTCTGTAGAGTGGTAAAACCGGTCATCATTTGGTCGAAACGACTACTGAGGAGAGTAAGAGAGTCACGCATATCAGCAAACTGTTCATCTAAAGGTCCGGAATGACTCGCAGGTGTAGTGGGTGAGCTAGCCATGAGGAAGAAAAAGTAAGCGAGAAAAGAAATGTGCTAAACAATTGGACGAACTGAAGGAGAGGACATAAGTCGTCACAACAGGCACGCCAATGAAAAGACACAATAGAACTCGCGATGTAAGATGAACGGAAAGGACAACTAAGTAAGAAATACCTCGTAACCGCAACCGGAAGTGAGCTGAAAAATAGCGGCGATATGTCGAGGTACCGGGCAGCCTCCAAAAAAGATGCTAAGGGCCCGACAACGTGGAGTAAACGGTGGGTAAAAGTATGGGAAACAATAATGGACTATGGGGCTGGAAAGGGAGCAGCCAAGGAAAGGAAGTGATAACAAAAAGGAGGTATGGGCAGCGAGGAAACAAGGCTGAAAAATCAGAGAATATCTCAACGACCATTAGAAAAAACTTCTTTCTCTTGAAGCTATGATCCAAGCTGTTGAATCTCATCTTCAGAAACTAGATTTGTCTATCGATGATCTCAAGAAAGAAGTTGCAGCTGTCAAAATAGAAGCCTCCTCTCATTCGACTACTTCAGCTAAGATCCAGCAGCTTGAAAGTCAAGTGGAACAGCATCATACCGCTGTCCGATCCTGGGCAGATGTGCTTAAAGGTCCTAACACTGATGTTCTACCACCTCCACCTTCTTTTATCTCAGCTACATTCACCGAGAGCCGTTTGCGAGAGCAAAAGGCTCTTAATGTCCAAGTCAGAGGTATTACGAACTCCCATGATGCTGTTGGTGAAGCCAAAAAGTTTCTTGAAGAGAGTCTTCAACACCACCACAAAGATATGGATACTGCATGGCGGCCTAAGAAAGATCCAAGTACTCTTGTTATACGCTTTGCATCTGCCACTGGTCGTCATGAAGCGCTAGGGAAGAGATCTACACTGCGGGGCACCACGATATACCTGGATGAAGACCTTACTTTCATTCAGGTTCAAGAACGGAAAAAAGCAAAACAGGAGGCTCTAACGAATAGAAAGCGATTGATCTACAGGGATGGCATCATTCGTTTTGTAGATATTAAACCTGCTGCTATTACTGTTCAGAGTTAGTGAGAGAGTTAGAGCACAGAAGAGATGCCAGTTGATTCTGTAAATGGTCTACGTACCATATAATCCTGGACCTTATCCTCTTCTTAGTTAGTTTTCATTTAGTTATGTTGTTTTACGGCATTGCTCCGTCTTGGTTCCACTTTATCTGATGTACTTGCTCGTATTATACGCCTTTTGGCATGGAAAAGACGTTAATCAAGCTTTCTCTCTCTCTCTCTCTCTCTCTCTCTCTCTCTCTCTCTCTCTCTCTCTCTCTCTCTCTCTCTCTCTCTCTCTCCACAGGCCGACCAACCACCCATAGAGTGAGGGGGTCCCTCCATGCCCCTAAAAAAAATGAAGAAGGTTAAAATGTGTGTGTGTGTAGATATATAAACAAGAGGTGCCTCCATTCCATAAAAGTAAATATATCAATATTTACTCCCCCCCACGCACGCACAAACACGCACACATACACTTTTTCTTAAATGTAAACCTCTCATAAAAAAATTTGAATGTAAATCCACTTAAAAATGTGAACCCCCACTCTCCATAAAACAAAAAAGGTGAAGGGGCTTTTTGGCTCCCCATAAATTAAGTTTTCTTTTTTTAAAGAGGAGACAAAAAAAAGTCCCCATCAAGAAAGAAATTCTCCCCCCCCCCCAAAAAAAAAAAAAACTAAGGCTTTTAAGGACAGGAGCATATCTTATTTTAACACTCCCTCGCCCTTTTTTGTCACATGGCAAAACCCACCCACCCATCTCCCCTGAGCACTTAAACCATCGGCCTCTTGCCTAAACAACTTGCTTTTAACCATTAGGGAGCACACCCGCACTCCGCCCACCCCATATGTTCTCCCCTTCTCCTGTCAATCCACCTAAAAAAACATCATCGATGAGCAGAACCGCACTAAGATTTATTATATGGCTTTCGTATTTATTTTGAATTATCAAGATTTTACCCATAGATCATGAACAGAAAGTTTTACCCAAAGTTCTTTTCTCCGTCTATCATCCATGCTCTATTGAAGAACATATTTGCTAATCCCATCCTTGCAACGACTGTTTGAATATCTAAAACTAGACATTTTTTTATTTATTCAAATTGAAATGGAAATTTGACACGAAGTTTTCCTTTGTTCTTACCTCTAGGGTTCTTCCTTTTTCTTTCTTTCCAACTCTGTAGTTTTTTATTCTCTTGATGTACAAGTTTGCTTGATCAATATGTCCCATCCTTTCCTCTTGCTCCTGTAGTACCTTGCCAGGAGTGGATGTGACAATCTACCTCTGAAATCCTAACACAAGCGATCTTTTGGTTTTGATCCAACCCTGTTTCTCATTTGAAAGACAAGTTTTTTGCTTTTGGTAACCTTGGTCAAACTGTTACATCACCTCAAGTATTGTCATCTTTGAGAGCTATAAAATGCATTCATATGATGGAAGGTCAATTGCACACTATTTTAGGGCTCACCAAGAACTGGGCATCTTGAATCATTGAGATTAGTGTCTCCGAGAGACTTCAATCCCTTTTTTCATCATTGGTATCTAACTTTATCCATACTTGCAACAACCTGCTTGGTGTGCTGATAAAGTCGGTCGTTTACTTTTTGGCATTTTCAAGAAGTGGTCCAGTATTGCAACGGGCTCCGTCATGCATGTCGTCTGTTCCATCCAGTGCTACACGTCGAGATGAGCCCGCATCAACAATTCGGGCTCCAAGCAGTTCAGTATACACAGAGAAATGCACATGCACACTCATACACACATGCACACACCATCAGCCACATAAATCACACATGCATACACACTCGCACATCTCATACACACACACACACACACCATTGACCACATAAATCACACACACCATCAAGCACAAATCATACACAAATTCACATACACAGATAACACATGCACTCACGTACATACACACACATACATCAGTCACCCATCAACGACCATCAGCGACCATCGGCCACCCATCAATGACCATCGGCCACCCGTCAACGACCATCGGCCGTCCATTCCCGTCAACGATGGACACTCTTTACTAGTTATATATATGTGTTTTCTTTCTAGCTCAATAGAGAGATTACAACATATCTGGTTTAGATTGTTTATTTCTATTTAGTATGTTTTGTTTTATGGAGACATTTTTTATACGCTCCTAGAGTATCATACACACTTGAGATGTACATTTATTCTGTCTTTTGTTCCCTCGGGTACCTATAAGACATCAATAAAGCTTTCTCTCTTTCCCATATACTAGATACACTTGGCATTTCTATCACAGACCTTCCATTGGGCACCTATGAGTATATCAGACGCTTTCTCTATAGAGCATACTCGAGCCGGACATGGCAGGGACAGCTCGGGGTCAAACCCGACTATTACAGGAAACACTTTCTGGAGCTAGACACAGTGGGATTTCTAGTTTTGCCACACTACCTCACCTCAGGACTATCTCATGGACTTCGGTTTATATTGGGCCAGTTCCGAGTGTCTTCACACCAGTTGGCAATTGAGATTGGGCGCTTCTAGGGTACCCCACGAGAGGAGCGGCTTTGTCAGTTATGTTCATCATCTATTGTCGAGTCAGAGGAGCATTTCCTATTCACATGTCCAGTTTACTATGAGATCAGAGGGCGATATCATTGCCTTTTTCATCAGACACCAGTTACATTGAGGTCCCTCATCTCATATGAGGACCTCCGATGTGTGGGACTTATGATACGTGAGAGTCAGGACCTATGTCAGACAGCTCAGCATACCTATCCAGACACACAGTCTCAGATTACATCCTTCTTCTCTGCAGGAGATAACGTCTTGATGTAGACATGACTGACAGCGATTACGACGACATTCCCAGACCTAGGATGCAGAGACGATGCACCACCCAACCTCAGGCGACCATGAGAGATATACGCCACACCAGACCTCTTACACAGAGACGCACTATACATGCTCATGTTCATAGACGACGTCAACGGGCACCAGCGCTTCCTCATGTTACAGCTCGCATCACATCCTTCTACAGCGTCAACACAGACCTGACATCTTGACATGGATACATATGACTATTATGCACAGACATTCACATTTATGTATCTATCTTAGTTTGCACTAGATGTTTTTCTTTATTACAGTTTTGGAGTTGTCTGACATGTACTTCATTAGTCTTATATGCCTTTGGTATGGAAAAGACAGTAATAAAGCTTTCTTTCTTTCTTTCTCTCTCTCTCTCTCTCTCTCTCTCTCTCTCTCTCTCTCTCTCTCTCTCTCTCTCTCTCTCTCTCTCTCTCTCTCTCTCTCTCTCTCTCTCTCTCTCTCGCTCAAAGAGGCTAGCAACAAGCTGCAAAAGGAGGTGGATAAGCTGAGACAAGAGCTACAAGCCTAGCCTCTCCTTGCTACACCAGAACCATCATACATATTCAAAGAATTGAAGACAGAATCGAAAAGCATAAAGAAGAAGCTATTTTTTGGGCAATAGTTCTCAAAAAACTAGTAAACCAAGTGCCTCTATCTCTTCGGTTATTTAAGCTAGCCTCTTTTTGAAGAGAAATCTAGGGAAGCAAAAAGTTTCCTTGAAACCGCACTCGAGCACCATACTAGAGATCTAGATTTAGCTTGGAGAACAACAAGGGATAATGCTACCCTCATGATCCATTTTGGATCCTTAGAGAGTTGTCGAGTTGCTTTATGTTGTAGAGCCAAGCTACGAGGTTCTCAAATTTATATGTATGATGATCTTACATACATACAAGTTGAGGAGAGGCGTAAGACTTACAAGAGCTAAAATGACAGGTAGACTTGCTATCTACAGGAATCTGATACATTGACAATACACCTAGAGATTGCAAGAAATAGGGAATTGGGGTGCCTAGTATTGGGAACATATCGGGGCCCATCCACGTCGCTTGCAAATTGGGATTTGGAATTGTAAGGGCATACATTCATCGTTCACTGCTGGTGATCTGATTGACTTCATTCATGAGAGAGATTTATTACTCTTCATAGAGACTCATGAGAGTCAAGAGAGGACTACCCACCATGGTCTAGAAGTGCACCGCATGTAGTAGGCAAAGTTGGTGGGTGTTGGCTTCTTCAGGTCCAGCGACGAGAAAGTGAGGAACAAGGCCAGCATGTGCTTCTTTTTGGCAATGAAATTGAATCACGTGCATGTTTTAAGAAGTGATCTGTAACACAAATATCTAACAAAAAGTTTAGGAAATGGCCAAGAGGGGTTAGGGGTTGAGAGCAACACTTAAAGCATAAAAGATACCAGCCATGAAACATCCATCGGCCATATGCAAAAACAATGATACTTGGAAAATGAAATACATGTAAAAAGTTTAAGGAGGCGGGCTTCTTACCTTTGCCATGTTGTGTGAATAGAACTCAGCTCCTATGTGATGGTCTACTCTTCTTGACCGATCATGCTCCCTTGCACTGCCTCTCTCTTGGGAGACCTCCATCTATTGGGTACATTAGCATGCAACTCTCTCTACCACCCATAACCATCTAAGGTTTGTTGGTGCCTGGGCCTAGCCCCTCTCTACCGTACATAGGGCGCTCGTGGTCTAGCATGCCCTGCAGATGTGATAAATGGGTGAGCTGAGGATGTGTTTGACTGTGGAGTGTTAGATGCTGGATCTCTACCCCCTTCTCTGGCAAGATTTGCTGCTGCATATCATGCATCTGTTGCTGATGATGACGTGGGATGGGAAGGCTTTTCTATTGATCTAGTAGCCTCCATTGACAACCTTTTGTAATATGTGTGGACTTGAACTAGGCCATGTTGTTGTGGCTGGAACTAGAGGAGCATCTGTTGGACTTTGCACTGCACCTAAACCATACCCTACTCATGCTACAACTGCATCTACACCTATACTAGGTCCGCACATGATCCTGGAACTGTCCATACTGTTGACCCTAAACAAAGGTCTTTACTAGTTTCACTAGCTTGGTGGATGTACTATCAGGCCAGTAGGTGTCAATTAGTCTTTGCACCTTTTCATCAGATATCCCAAGGCAAGTAGATATGCCCATCCCTCACCCATCTGGCCCTCTGAGCCGTAGTGGGTGACCCCTAATCCTGAGTAAGTGAAGATCCCACTATAGTGCAGGCATCTCCATCTGCGAGTACCTGAATGAGTCAATGTAGCCCATATAAATCCATCTTCATGTGTTCTAGGTCTCAACCATTAACAATGATGTAATACCATGAGGGCCAAAACCCTTCATAATCACAATTTGTACACAAGTTGAGCTAGGGCCTTTGACCCCCTTACGGGACATAGATTCGAGGTTAGTCCAATCGTGGGCATGACATCCTTCCCTCCTTAAACAAGTTCTGTCCTTAGAACTAAAAGTTAGGGAAGTTCTTTCTAAGCTTTCCCCCTATTTCTAGGAATTTCCATCATCCCAATGACTGTTCCAATGAACCAGATACTCATTAACTATACGATTTCATCATCATTTAGTCCTCAAACCTAGTATCTTTTCAGGCTCAAAAACGGTCCTACTTGATGACTCTTCCAACAACTCCAATTGATTTCCAAATCCCAAATGGTCCCCTTCATGAAGACTTTTCTCGAGCCGACTACATGAAAGACTAGACGTATCTAAATTCCTTTCAAAAGTTCCAATCTTTCTAAGAATTCTCTACGGTCATTTGTAACGAGCAGACAATTGGTAACACTTTGGGATTCTCAATTGCACCAAATTCTCATTAGGTGCAATTAATCTCTATAAAAGGGAAAATACTTATGAAACAAAGAACTTTGCACATTTCCAAGAATCAGCGCCTTCACGTTTTGTGTTATTTTCCGATTTGTTATTCACAATAATGTGTCATGCTCCCTCATAGCCTATGAGGACCCACTATGTGTCGCTCTGTTGGTACGCGAGATGTTCATACTACGGAGAGATTTATACGGGACACCCCATCAGTTCACCTCACAGCCACATTCTTCACTAGGCAGAGATCGTGTGATTTAGTGTCTGAGGATGAGGATTATGATGATGACGAAGATGATAGCTGCTCACATGCTTATAGAGATCAAAGACAGTGTACCCACCCCCACCATCACGCTACTACCAGGATCACCAGATATCCTATGCAGAGACGTATTACTACACATGCTCATGCTCACAGATGACGCCGACAGAATCTAGTGCTCTCTCATGTTGTGGCTCGCATTACATGTAGTAGCACCACAGTAGCATCAGTAGCCTCAGCAGCACAACGGGAGTAGCAGTAGCATCATAGCCTTGACATCTTGACATAGATACATATGATTATCATGCACACACACTTTTGCATACATGTCCAGTGTAGTTTTAGTTTGTACTAGATGTTTTTCTTTATTACAGTTTTGGAGACGTTTTATACGCTCCCATGGTTACCACATACTTGACATATATGCCTTTGGTATGGAAAAGACATTAATAAAGCTTTCTCTCTCTCTCTCTCTCTCTCTCTCTCTCTCTCTCTCTCTCTCTCTCTCTCTCTCTCTCTCTCTCTCTCTCTCTCACAGCAGTATTTGAGGATAGCGAGATATACTATTATCACTAGCCTTATATTGGCAGCCTGACTCTCTTACATTAGATGTACTCTATCATTACAGTTGTGGTACATATGCTTTTCTTTTTTGTTATGGAGATGTTTCATACACTGTTGTACCACACTTGACATGTATGCCAATTTTTCCTCCCTATCTGCCAATCCACCCATCTTTGTTTCCCTCCTTGATTGTCCATCTATATGCCTGTCCAAGCATCAAAATAGTACTTTATCACACAATGAAACCTTGTTTCGAAAAAATAAAAAAGGATCACATTTCGAAACAGAGTGTGTCTGAAACACCATTCCAAAATAAATATCTCTAAGAGAGAGTAACACAAATTTCACTCAATAAAAACTTACAGTACAGAGTACCATAAAGCGAAGCAAGTTTTAGGAAACCCGGCTGTTACCTGCCACCATCCCACAAAACAAAACCGCATGCGGCAGTTCAGTGAGGAAGATAGGTGTCATAGCTGAGCATCAGTTGTTATCCATGTCCGAAACAAGATTCACTACCAGCTTAACTGAAGTATATCATAATTAGTCCACCATTATTTTACCATGTCGTAGGTCTTGCCCTAATATCACCGTATCAAGGCATCCGCCATGTTGATCAGTTTTAGGCAAGTAATCCTATCATTACGATACAATCGTCTAACAACATCCTATGGAGCAGCCATAATCATTCACTAAAATGGAAAGGGTCTTGTTTGGTCATAGAAGTCGTTATCAGGGCACATCCGTGCCATACCGAACCAATTGGTACCAATAACGGACTTGGTAGCCAATGGACTCTATGAAGGGCAAATCCCTGCCATTCAAGTTTACCAAACCCAAGACCGATTCAAACTGAACAGATGCACAATCTTGCAAATCACTACGCTTACTATAGTCTAGCAACATGTCTTTTTGTAACAAGTAGGATGTGGTCGTCCTCGTCGGTATCAGGGTAAATTCCTACCATCCTGACCTATAAGACTGTCAAGTTGTCTTGTACGACCGTAGAACAGTTTGAGCATATCCATGCTTTCCAGACCCACCAACAACCAATCTTACTTGTAATCAAGTGTAGAAACAACTTCTAATGTTCTATAGGTATATGGTTCTTTCTTAGAGTCCAAACATTGCATATAAGTAGATCACTATTATTTTTCCCAATGGAGAAACCCTAATTTTTGTTACGCTAATTTGAAGATGGTTTTTTTAGTATCAACTTCAAGCAAAGAGTAGTATTAGGTTGAAAGACCTAAATAATGCTTAAGAACAAATTGAGTGTTTTCGGTTAGTACCCAACCAACTCTTAGAATTGTGAACATAGTAGCATATGCGTCAAGGGGTATGTGTAGTACAATACCTGAATACGTGTTGAAGATTCTTCTTGAGAGGTAGTCATGATCGTCTTTCTAACATGATAAGGCGCAAACCCTTCTAGTATCGATATTGAAGAGCATTATATCATGTTAACATCATAATAACCCATATAGTAATGGTTTTGAAGAGGGCCAATCTACCATATTAGGACTATTCAAGGTCCTTAATTCGAAGGTCCTGAAGTTTGAGACTTCTTCAAACGAAACCTAGCAAAAAACCCTAACACCATATTCCAAGGTCATAAGTATTTGCCCTAGACCTTGTCTATTGATTGTAAGAATCGAGGACAGCATATTACATTTGAATAGGTAGTGATCTTGTTATGCTTCATTCAATGATACAGAGCTTCATAACTTCATAAACAGTAGAACATTTAGTAATTTGCAATGAGTCGAGCTTGAAACCATACTGTTTTACAGCATACACCTGCCTTTGATAAGGGTTTTCGCCCAAAACGGTTGGGGCACCAGCCCGATGTCTACAGCAAATGGCCCCTATGCTTTTGCAAAAAGTGCAAAAACTGCAAAGGGACCGAAGTTTGAACTCCCTCTTGAACTTGTTTGGTGTGAAAAGTGCAAGAAAGTTTGCAGTTTATATTCAATTTAAAGACAACACCAATAATATGCCTTGAAAACCCTAAAATGCATATCAAAAACCACTTTTGAAGAGTATACAATCAAACTGGAGGTAGATCGATGGTAAGCGGCCTCTTACATACCTGAAAACTGATAGAACTGAGCTTCAAATGTCGAATTACTTCCTTTTGGACCAACGCTCCACTGTAGGTTGTGAATGAGCTTGTTTGCTCATAGCAAATAGCATTTGGAAGAGAAAGAGAAAGGAAAAGGTATAAGAGAGAGGAGTCCATCGGTGCTCCATCTCATCGTTTATAGTTTCTTCAAGTTCAAACAAGGCACTCTATGGACTATGATGCCCATCGTTGAATTCAAAGTATTGAGGAAGGACAAACACCATTCCCCACAAACTTGTAGGGAAAGTCATTGCGTCTCCCAATAACCCCCCTTTTTTTTAAAAAACCTCTTCACAAGATTATTGTTGATGTGGTTATATATCTTTCAATAGGGTATAGGGTTGGTATTCTCTAGGTCGGAGCTGTAAATAACAACCATAGTAAGGGTCAAAATTTAACCATGTTCGACAATAGCACATGGATTATCTTGATAAAATAGCATTCATGAGTGTGTGTGTGTGTGTGTGTGTGTGTGTGTGAGAGAGAGAGAGAGAGAGAGAGAGAGAGAGAGAGAGAGAGAGAGAGAGAGAGAGAGAGAGAGAGAGAGAGAGATCACACAAGTGTCATTTGTTTTGTAGCTATCATAAAAATTTCAAAGTTTGAGCTTAAATGCTTATGTTATATGCATGCTAATCAGGGTTTCAGATCATCACCATCCGAAGGAGTGCCTTCTCTTTCAAATGGAGGAAGCACCGGTAAAGTAGAAATCTTAAGGCAAGTTGAGGCAAAGTATCCTGCATTGTTGTTCAAGCAGCAACTCACTGCATACGTTGAGAAAATATACGGAATAATACGTGACAACTTGAAAAAAGAGATATCTCCGATGCTTGGTCTTTGTATACAGGTAACCAATACTTCCTTGCATTTTCAATTCATCACTTGTTAAGCTGTAGCCACAAAAAAAATATATAGTGATTCTGAATCCAAAAAATTTCTCTGTCAAGGTCCACATTAGGGCACAAATATGCTCCTTTACAATCTTGTGGCAGTGCATGTTTCTTCACTGATCATGTGAAAGCCTCTGGTCTTCTTCGTCATTCTCCCCACCCTTATTGCAAAACTAGCAATTATAGCAATTCCTCTCTAGTTACTGAGCTTTGCTTGTTAGCAAATTTTTTGAAATAGGTGCTAGATCTATTAGCATTTGTATATTCAAGTCTCAGACTTCTAAAGACGAAGCTTGAACTTTGACTGATAGTGATGACAAAATCTGGCAGGCACCTCGAACTTCAAAAGTTCATTTAGGAAGATCTGCGATGCGAGCCTTGAATCCCAGCACAACAGCACAACAGACGCTAAGTAGTCATTGGCACAGCATTATAAAGAGTCTTAGTGCTCTCCTCAGCACTCTTAAATCCAACTATGTAAGTATTAATCTTGTTTATTTTTTATTCTCAACTTGGAATCAGCACCTTTAAGGTGAAATGCTGTAGCATTGTTTAACCTGTAGTATCTTGCAAGATTGATGAATTTGATTTCTTTCCACAGGTACCGCCATTCTTGGTGCAGAAGATTTTCACGCAGATATTTTCATTCATAAACGTCCAACTTTTTAACAGGTTCAAAGATATATAGTGACACTAACTTAATGGAAGCACATTCTTGTATATTTATAGCTTTAGATTAGCAACCTTTTTTCAGATGTTTAGTATTTGATTCCAAGAACTCTTGGATGTACACCCTTTTCTTGCCCCCTTTTGTTTCCAGGCAAAGGTTGTTTAATGCAATCTAGTCTAAAACTCTAACTGTAAGATCGTAACCATGATATGATCAGTCTATTATTGCGACGTGAGTGCTGCTCATTCAGCAATGGAGAATATGTCAAAGCAGGCCTTGCTGAATTGGAACACTGGGTTTATGGCGCTTCAGAAGAAGTAAATGCAAAATGCTTTGTATTCAATCAGAATTCAAAAACTTATCAATGTATTGGTGTAAATGGATCTCCATTCTCCAATTCAGTTTTTTTTACATTTTAGTCATGCTCATGATCTTAAGAGACTGTGATGCATGTCTCCTGCAGTATGCGGGCTCATCTTGGGATGAGCTGAAGTATATCCGACAGGCAGTTGGTTTCCTAGTAAGTTTTTTATCTATCCTGGTGGTTATGCATGGTTGGAAGATTGTCATTTCTACATTTGAAAATAAGCTCGCTGGAGAGAACGTGTTCCATACTGAAAGTGTTCTATGAGCATAAACTCAATCTCAATCACAATGCTTTATACATTTGTTGTGTGAAATGATTTCAAGCAATAATTTTCTTTTTACAATCATTTTCTGCTAAGCACCTCTTTTTCATTTAAATGAAGCTTTTTGTTTGATTCAAAAGTTCATAAACTTCAGCTTTTAATCGGATTAGATAGGATCAGCTTTGACAGTGTTCCTGGACTGCAGGTCATACATCAGAAGCCTAAAAAGTCCCTTGATGAGATTACACATGACCTTTGTCCAGTAAGACTTACCTTTCAACTACAATTCATTGCACTCATTGACGTGTGATACATCAAATATTTTCTTCTTGACTAACTATATGTCAAGGATGCCATAACTTAATCTGAAAAATGTTGTGGATAGGTTCTGAGTATACAGCAATTATATCGTATCAGCACGATGTACTGGGATGACAAATATGGTACACATAGCGTATCACCCGAGGTAACTTTAAACTGCTGTCATACATTAGCTTTTTAAGAGCAAAAGTTTTCATGAGTTATGAAGATTCATATAAACATATGAATCAATTTTTGTCTTACAGTCGGTCACTCGTCATGCTTTTTAATATCTACTTATCGTTGGATGACTCGCTTAAAACAACTCTAGCTAAGCTTTTCTTAAAGGTTTTTCTCTTTTCAAATTGGAGCTGTTGTTTGATCCACATTCAGTAGAAAATCGCCTCATGACTACTCTTATGAGCATAATGCTTGTTAAGCTAAATTGAGGTTGCTCAAAAATATGAGCATGTAGAAGGTCATTAATAATCTTGGCAAGTAATATGTTGTTGGCATTGTTGCAGGTCATTGCCAGTATGAGAGTCTTGATGACAGAGGATTCCAATAATGCTGTGAGCAATTCCTTCTTACTGGATGATGATTCGAGGTTTGTGATTTACCAAGTCCATCTATCTGATGATTCATTTGGTGCCAATTTAATCTTGTTAAATTAAGATTGTTTTTCCTTCTCTCTAGGGCGAGAAACCCAAATTCCTTACATTGTTTAATTTTGCAGCATTCCCTTTTCTGTGGATGACATATCAAGGTCCATGCTTGAGATTGATCTTGCTACTCTTGAACTTCCTCCTCTGCTTCGAGACAACCCGAGCTTTTATTTTATTCACCCTCAGACAGAATGATATGATCACAATGAACCTCTCCGATTCTTCAGTGCCTGCCACATAGATCAACACGTGAAACTGTGCATCATTTCTTTCATTCTGCAAGATACCCAAGGGACAATGATCAACTGAATTCAGCAAAGTTGAGTGGAAGTCAATAACATTCCATTACTCTCTTGCTGCAGCTTATATAAGCTCGAGTATGGAGTGTTCATTAAGTGTATTACATATATCATTCATCAATCAAGTCACCTTCCAATTGATATTTGAGAGCCTGTTAGTTGATAGATGGTGAAATTCACCATCGTTGAATTTGTACCTTGTCCTGCATGTCAGATATTCAAAGCTTTTTGTGCTACTGTATATACGTCTGCTATATAAGCCAATCGAGAGAGACTGCCATTTGACAGAGCAAAATTATTTGAGTGTTACAAGGAGCTGAGAAATTTTGAACTTCTAGAGACAGTTTAGTTTCAGGATGACCCTTAAAGGTGAAACTCTTCAGGGGGTGCTTGAAGCAACACATGGACTTTTTAATATGCGGATGTACTGCCACTTATCAAAATGGCCATACGGTGAAAATTTTACCTTACCGCAAGAGGCTGCAAAAGCAAGTTGCCTCCGTAAAGGCAAATACTGCGACAAGGAGAGGTTACCTCTTCAAATGCAAACGCTTCAGTCAGGAATACAGCTTCGGATTTTCTATCTGATAATAGTTATTCTTTTAGTTGCCACATTGGCAAGTTTTGTGTGAGACGTGTTCCCAATGTGATAATAAGTTATTCTTTGAGTTGCCACATTGGCATGTATTTAAAAATCCTGATTCCAGGATCCAAACAGACAGCTTGTTTACCAAAAAGGCATCGACTGATTTTGTCTGTCAACAAATAATAGTGCCAATATTGACATAGAATGTATTGTGTTTATTACTCTCCAAAAAAGAATAAAGAATTGGTTATTCAGTCAAAACATCCTGTAGGACTTTTGTGACAACCAGAATTGAAATTTTGTGTTTCAGAATTTGCAGAGTTACAAAACAATGTGATGTTTTTGTGCATGAATTAATTGGGTGAAAGCAGCTATACAGAGGCATTTAATTCTTGCTGAATTTGGAATCTCTCTCTCTCGCTCTCTCCCCTTCCTTTAGTTGCTACACAGCAAGTGAGTCTGTTGCATGCTAAGTTTGAAGATTAGCACATCCATTTCTTGCACAATTCTTGCTGCTCAGCAACTGTGGGTCCCGAAGGTACAAGAACACAATTTTTATTTTTGGATGCTAGTAGATAGCTTCATCATCCTTGGAAATTCATGTGGACTGGCAATCTGCAGCAGAAAAAGGGGGTGGGGAAGCAACTCCCTGTTGAAAGTACAGAGAAAATGACCATAAATGATGCCAAAATGATTCACAAGAGTGATTGATTGATTGATCTACCAATTGTTACAAAAGTAGCTCTCAAAATTAGATCTAGATTGGCAATTTTAATCACGAGCAATC
The DNA here is from genome assembly GCA_029204225.1 of Diphasiastrum complanatum. Lineage (NCBI taxonomy): Eukaryota > Viridiplantae > Streptophyta > Lycopodiopsida > Lycopodiales > Lycopodiaceae > Diphasiastrum > Diphasiastrum complanatum. Next base: position 58,269 of record MU831676.1, read on the forward strand.
AATAAGAGATCAAAACATGCAAATCCAAGTACACACGTGTGGGGTATAGCCACCAGTACGGCCTGCAGACAGAGAATGATCCTAATCAAGTTTAGATTGCAATTGCTTCATAAGATCAACACACAAATAAGGGAAAACTCGAGATAGTAAAAAAAAAACTCCCAAATCTTGATCTTGCATCAATAGTATGATTGAATGATAGTATATATGGATCATTTTCTTGGCTGTTTGAGGTCCTAAACGAGTTTAAGTGTCAAATTGGCATTAGGTTTACCTAAACAAGTAAATCCTACCTAACCATTAGGTTTGCCAACTTCGTAGTTAGGTTACTCATCTACCTCGATTTGAGGAGTTTGGTCTTAGATATTAGGAATCATGACCAACTAACCTAACTAATCCCTATGATTGAGATGTAACCTATCTAGGCTAGTCTACACACGTGGCAAATTCGTTTCACACATGTGAGTTACAATGTACATCAAAATCACTTTACAAACCAAGCTAGAATTGTCAATTTTTCACACTCTTCTTCAAATTTAGCTTGGGAAACTATGGGACATTTGTCAATTGCTCCAAGTAACGATCTTATCTTGATGAAAAAATCCTTAGGCAAGGATTTAGTGAATATATCAGCTAAGAAATCCGATGATGGCACATGATGGAGTTTGATCTATCTTGCTTGCACCTAAATGATGAGCACTCTCGATATGCTTGCTCCTTGCATGGAATGTAAGATTGGTGGCAAGTTTTTGGGCCGATTGGTTGTCACAATAGATCTATGGAACCTCCTCGGCCTCCATGACTTGAAGCTCCACCAAAAGCCTTTTGAGCCATAAGACTTCATTGCATGTTGATGTCAAGGCCTTGTGCTCAGATTCAGTTGATGATAGTGAAATAGTATCTCGTTTTTTGGAAAGCCATGATACTACTCCATCACAAAGGAATGTGGCAAATGCACTTGTAAACTTTTGATCCACTTTGCAACCTACAAAATCCGAGTTGGGCTGTTAAGCCAAGATTAGTTCCTTTGTAGAATATGCCGAAATTCCTAGTTGATGAGATGTACCTTAGGACCCTCTTGGCCTTTTTCCAATGTGACACAAGAGGACTTTGCATATATTGGCTTAATTTACCAACACTATAACTAAGATCAGGTCTAGCTATAGTTAGATAGATCAAGGAGCCTATAAGCTTTCTATAGAGAGTGATGTCCTCAAAGAATGCTTCATCATCTCTTAGAGATGCTTTTACACTTTGCTCCATTGGTGTCTCAATGCCTTTACAACTCTTCATTCTGAATCTATCTAGGATGGATGTAGCATATTTAGATTGACATATGAAGCTAAAATCCATTCCTCTTACAACTTCTAGTCCTAGAATGAAGTGCAATTGGTCGAGATCAATCATCTTAAACTCTTTAGACAAAACAACTTTGACATTTCTCATGCCATTTAGATCATTTCCATTTAAAATTATGTCATCTACATACAAAACAAGTACAATGATCTTTCCATCATTAAACCTCATGTATAATGAAAGATTATAAGAGCTCATTGCAAAGTTAACAGAGATAAGAAAAGAGTTTAGCCTAGAGTACCAAGCTCTAGGTGCTTGCTTGAGTCCATATAGACTCCTCTTCAAAAAACATACTTTTTTTTCAAGTCTCTTTTTGAAGCAACCCTCGGGTTGCGTTATGTAGATTTTTTCCTCCAAGTAGCCATTGAGAAAGACATTTGTAACATCGAGTTGGAAGAGCATCCAATTGAAAGTAGTAGCAAGATTAATGATGAATCTTATTGTAACTAGCTTATCCGCAAAAGCGAAAGTTTCATCATAATCAATGCCTTTAGTTTGCAAATTTTTTTTTGCTACAAGTCTTGTTTTATACTTACTTACTCCATCTTGGTTGTATTTCAGTCTATATACCTACTTGCAATCAAGTGGTTTTTTCCCTTGAGAAAGATCAACAAGTTTCCAAGTATGATTCTCCATAAGAGCATCATACTCCACTTGCATAACATCCATCCAACTTTTCGATTTACAAACATCTTCATAGCAAGTTAGTTCATCAAGCATTGAAGTAGGAAGAATATATGAAGTGAAAGATTGAGTGCCTTCTCTTTGATCACCTTTGCCAATGTATGTGAGCCTTGATGGCTCGGCCCTTGCTCTTGAAGACCTTCTTGGAGTTCTTGAGTCTTGAGGTGGATCCTCAAGATCTTGGTCACTTTGATGCTCCTCCTCCATCCTAGCAAGATCTTTTACATCAAGATGATTAGAAGCACTTTCATCCACTATGCAAACTTGTCCAAAATAACATCCCTACCCACTATGATTTTTTTAGGGATGGGATTGAAGACTCCTATATCCTTTGCTATTTTTACTATACCCCAACAAATATAACTTTCATAGAAGTGGCATCATCTTTCTTTCTTGTCTCCAAGAATTGGTGAACATAGCAAGTAGATCCAAAGATTTTCAAATCTTTTGAGATTTGGCCTCTTACCATATAGAGCTTCATATGGTGTGATTCCTCCAATGGCGTTAGGCAATCTATTGCACAAAAATTTAGCACATACAATTGCCTCACCCCAAAATGGTTTTGGTAGAGAAGATTCTAGCTTTAAGGCCTTAGCACACTCAAATAGAGATCTAATTTTCCTCTCGGCCACTCCATTTTGTTGAGGAGCATAAGGACAAGTTAACTCTCTCTTTATGTCATTAGCATTACAAAACTCTATCATTTCATGTTCTCTCCACCATTATCACATCTTACATTAGGGAAAATATGGGCTCAAAATGGGCCCTTTAAAAAATTTGACTTTAGAGCAAATGCAAACTGGTAACTTTTGGTTGCCGTTTTTCAAGTTTCTGGCCTTGCCCGACATTTACCTGCTATGGTTAACTTTAGACATTAGTTAGTTAAGCATGAGATGTAATAACTTCTCTGCATGCTCGTTTCAAAATTCGGGGCTAGAGCTTCAAGAGTATCATTGTAAATCTTGGTGTGCTCACTACAAAAATTGAAGCGGGAGTACAATGAGCACTTTCGAAATCTTTGTATGCTTACAATAAAATATGAGGTGGGACAATTTTCAGCACGATATAGACATTACAAAAGTAAGGTATGCTAGATCTATTCAGTTTGACTTATTGTAGTTTGAAGCATTTACGTATTGTAGCTTTCAACAATGGCAATGTTCCATTTGCATGTTCCACTTCCTATGAAATGCACTCCATTTATTAAGAAAAATTGGAAAGTTGTAGAGAATGCTGCTTGCAATAGTTAGAGAATTGAGAATGAATAATCATAAGAATATAGATTTGTGGGTGGATGGATCAATTTATCTTAGCGATCCAACTACCTATTTGTGTATCTTGTCTTAATCAGCAATTACAGTTTGCTAATCAACAATTGCAACATGCAAATCAACAATTGCTTCATTATGTGCAACACACTAGTGCTGAAAACAATGCACTCAAGCATGTTATATCAGAGTTGAATGCTACAGTCACTAGTCTTTAGGGCTCAAACCAAGGTATGTTAGAATCTATGGAGAAGTTGCGATCCGACGATTTACAATATGTTGTTGATATACAAGTAATAAAAAAGGCAATGGTGAAAAGAAAAAGAAAGAGAGTACCGATGAAGAATATTGATGACTTATCTACACATAGCGGTAATAAAAAAAAAAAGGATTCAAGCATTTAAGTATGTTTTCTTATCACCACCTTGCACTCTGAGATGATAAAAAACATCAGACAGGGGACTCCATTGCTTGTGCTCCCATACATACACAGGTAAGTGTATGTTTTTCACATTTTAATAAGTTGATTTTTTCATATGAATGGTGATTTTACTTGCAGTCTAAAAAACATATTGATTTTTTATTGCAGTGGCCACCTGAGCTTATATGTTTTGTCTTTATATCTCAATGATGAGGGTGTCTGTAATCCGATTTGTATAAAGATGACCTCTATTACACACACCACAAACAAGCGAAGAGCCTTATCCAGAAAGTACTGGAACTCTTTCCAGTGCCAAGTGCAACAGCCTATACAAAGCTTAAAATGTTTGATGCAAAGGTGTTTTTATTTTGATATCAATTCGACGCGCGCTTGTTTCTTTTGTAGATTTCCATTCAATCATGTGCGCATTGATCTGATATACCATCTACTTTATTTTACACAAAATTTTGTTTCTAACCTTCATATATATTTGACACTACACTCCTCCCAACAGGTTGACTCTGTTAGTTGTGGTTGATATACGGTATACAATGCCAAACATTTTTTTATTTGGCTTGCACAATAGGATAAGCTTCCGAATCTGCTTGAGGTAATCTATTTATTCACAATCACAATCACAATCACATATTCATAATTCTCAATCACTTAATCTTGATTAATAACATGTGCTTGTGTTTTCATTTTTTGCAATTCTCTTGCCCAAAGGTCTCCCCAAAGGAGATAATGCATTTTCGACAGGAGACAATAAAACTTGTTATCAAAAATTCATTTCTAGTTTCAATTACACATTCTCCACCAAAGTTACTTCCATATGGAGAAATGTATATAGAGATCATAGAAAAGAAAAACCCTCAACTTGAAAAATGATACTTAAGTTGAGCGTTTCATATATTTTCAAACATGATGTATACAAAAAATTATATGACATAATAGAAAATTATGTTGTTCAAATTCTATGGATCTTCGATTTCAATGGATGTTCCTATGTGTTTGTATTTTATATGCTTTTCCTACCTTGCTCTTACCTACACATGAGAAACTGTTTAAGTTCAATTATCTTGTAAAACTGAATCAGTAAGAAACAGAAAAATGAAACTTTTCATATGGCATAATGTACTTTAACACCATTCAATCGAAATTGATAGTACCGAGGAAGATCGAATTGAACATGTCTAGTTTTGATCAAATGTGATTGAGACTCCAATCGTCCTCAACCTCAACCATAGCAAGAATGTTGCCATTTCTTTTCACTGTTATTTGAAGTTGCTCTTGATAAATTAATGCATAATCTTGATCTAGACTTGGCTTCCACTCATTTTTCCATCTTCTATAATACAGCAGTAAAGTGAGCATTTGTTTTTCTATGTGATATCTAAATGTCATTGATGACTTACATACTATACACTCAGCTTGCTCATTTTGTTTCGTATCCCAACAATCATCCAACAACTCGGCGATTATTTCATCACTCAAGTCCTTACAAATAAACATTGTTTTCATTCGCCGAACATTGCATTTGGAAAAAAAATCAACAAAAATAGTAAAAGGTAGATACCAACTTAATCTATTATTCTTTGAACCAGTGCTACATTTTAATATACTCTGAATATCCATATAAAGTCTAGATCAAAAACTTTTTGAAATTGCTGAATTTGGAGAAATCCACTCCTCACTCGAAAAATCTGGTAGAGGATATGGCTCTAATCTACGCACTAAACCATTTTTATCAAGAATATAGGTGTGATCATAAAAAAGTGACTCTTGACTCTCAAAGAAATTTTTGAGAACAACCTTTACCGTCGTCACTGGTATGGGGTGTGCGGAACCTTCAAGGCAATCAGAGATTCATGGGAGTAGTAACATTTGGTATCAGAGCAGCCAATTCCTTTATGAGGTGCACATGTTCCCCTTTATGGCTTTTGCGGTTTGGTATTCCTTTGAGTGAAATGTGGTTGTTGGTATTTTATAACCTTGGTTCAAGTTATTCTAGAAAAGGTTGAGCTTGTTTGTTGAGAAAAGAACTAGTTGATTAGTTGCTAGTTATTTTCTTGACAAAAGTCCTTCTTTCCTTTTTAACCTATAAAGCTTAAAGGATATTAAGTTTTTTTTTTTTTTTTATGGGTTAATTGTTGTAAAGAAGGTATGGCTATTTAAGTTTCTTTAAAACTGTAGGTTTAAAATAAACTTGTATGCTTTCCCTAAAATCTAATCTTTTGGGGAACCTAGTATTTCCATTTGACCTTTGAAGATGAAGCACCCTTTGTTTATAATTTCCTTCTTGTGAAGTTAACACACAAAAAAAATGAACAGATTTTCTTTGCCTACGTGCTGGTCCAGCACGTAGACAGTTATGCTCTATTGGATTTGCCTTTGGCTGTACGCAGTCCATACTTCGGACTGCGGGCCGTGAGGATTTATTTAAGTGGAGGGGGGGGGGGGGGGGGGGGGGGGGGGGAGGAGTTATATCCCCCTTTGTTTTTGCTTCTACTGCTGCGTAGGCATACATTTCTTTTTGCATGTGAAAGTTGGGGAGGGGACATTCCTACCTACCTCCCTTTGTATTGTCATTTTGATTTGACATATGGAGGGGAGGAGTGGCGCGATTTCCTATGGCGCCCCTATTGCAAATTTTTGAAAAGTAAGGTAAGTGAAATACTTTAAAAGATAAGTTAAAAGATATTAGTATTAAAACTTAAGCATTAAGTTTAAGTTGAAAACTTGAAAATTTAAGTTGAAAAAAAAAGCTTGACTCTTCTACTTAAAAGATTGAATAAAGCCATTTCTTGGTGAACTGTCCTTTATAGTTCACACTTCTTTCTCCTCCTACTCTATACTTGCAAATCTCCAAGGCTTTGGAGAGGAATGAGGTACGTAGGAGAAAGGAGGTGGGATAAGGAACTTAACAAAGTTTATTAGTCTATTGGGGTCCCATGTGACACCTTTTGGTGACCTCACATGGAGTGAGGGAGCTAGAAAGGACACCTGGGACCTTTTCTTGGGCCCCACTTGTCCTTTTTGCATGAGGAAACAGGAGGAGCTTTGGGTGAGGAGGTAAAGGAGGTACGTTCACTTTCCTCTACCCCATTCTCAAAGTTGCTTTATGAAGTTTTGGCACGTGTGAACTTCTTATGAGGTGTAGTGGTTGCACATGAATGATCAAACAACATATTACTTAATAATTCAAGACAAGAGCACACAATAGCATATCATAGGCTTAGAAAACTAAGTATTCACTATGAGAGACAAGTATTAAAATATTTTCTAATTGCTTACTTTGGAGAATTAAGCTTGCTCTTGGGTAGAGAGAGAATGTACAACCAAAAACACACTTTTAGAGAGAGAATCCACTTTTCTCATCAACATTTACAATGTGGAATGCTATACAAAAACCCTCTCATCATGAAGCTTGAGTTACTAGGTGGATTTCCAATTGTCCAAAGGTTGATCCACATCTTTTAGTTAACTCTACTATCATAGATCCACATCTCAAAATACATGCATGATGTGGCAAGAATTGCATATCTTTTCCTAGACATGTGTAGAATTTTACTAGTTACATTCTACCTAACATTGCATGTCACCTAACATTGTGCATGCCAACACATCTACATCCGACCTATTCTACAAGGTAATGTGCTCAATTCACATACCTTACATATGTACAATAAAAAATACATGAGCAGAGCCTCCAAAGTGAACATAGAAAGATATTTTTTACTATTCTTCACACTCCTCCTTAAAATATATCTATCTATTCACCGTGGACTTTGAGATTAAGCCAAAATTGATCTCATCTTGACAAACACGTTCTTGAGCAATGGTTTTGTGAGTAGATCTGCAACACAAGATGATGATTGAACATGCGGAAAAGCAAAGGGAAGACTCGAGTCCTTCTACCTGTTACTCTTTTCTAACCACAATGCCTGAAGAGCCTTCAAGTTTTGAAGATGCTAGCAAATTACATGTTTGGAGAGATGGAATGCAAGTAGAGTTTCATGCTTTAGTAGATAATCAAACTTGGAATCTTGTATACCTTCCATATGGGAAGAAGCCACTTGCATGTAAGTGGATTTATAGATTAAAGTACAATCAAGATGGATCTATAAATAAGTACAAAGCTAGACTTGTTGCTAAAGGGTTTCTTCAAACTAAAGGCATAAATTATGAAGAACATTTGCACCTATAGCAAAGCTTGTAGCAATTAGATTGATCATTTGTGTTGCTACTTTGTTCAAATGGGATCTCTTTCAAATGGATGTGACCAATGCATTTCTTAATGGCTACTTGGAGGAGAAGATATACATGTTGCAACCCGAGGGCTTCATCAAGGATGGAGAGGAAGACAAGGCTTTCCACTTGAAGAAGAGCCTATATGGCCTTAAGCAAGCACCTAGAGCTTGGTACTCTAGGTTGCATAACTATCTCTACTCTCTTGGCTTTGTGAGTAGTTCTTATGAACCTTCTTTGTACATCAAGTGTAATGATGGAAAGATCATCATATTGGTTCTTTATGTTGATGATATCATATTGACAAGAAATGATGGTGAAGGCATAAGAAAAGTTAAAGTTGCATTGTCTAGTGAATTTAAGATGGTAGATCTAGGACTTCTTAAGTTCATACTTGGAATAGAAGTTTCTAGAGGTAGTGATTTCACTTTCATAAGTCAATCAAAGTATGCTACTTCCATTCTTGAAAGATTTGCTATGGAGCAAGTTGTTAGAGTTTCTAATGATGGTGATGAAGCATCCTTTGAAGACATCACACTCTTTAGAAAGCTTATAGGCTCCTTAATCTATTTGACAATCACTAGAACATATTTGAGTTATTGTGTAAGCAAGTTAAGTCAACACATGCAAGGTCCTTTGATACATCATTGGAAAAGTGCCAAAAGAGTACTTAGATATATCTCTTCTACTAGATTTTTTGGCATTCTCTATCAAGGATCTAACTTGCACTTAAGGGCATACTCAGATTTGGATTTTGTAGGAGACAAGATGGATAGAAATCCATAAGCGCATTTGCCACTTTCCTTTGTGGAGGAGTGATATTTTGGCTTTCCGAGAAGCAAGATACAATCTCACTTTCCTCTTTGTGAAGCCGAGTACAAGGCCTTAACTTCAACAACAAAAAAACCTCTTTGGCTAAGAAGACTTTTGGAGGAGCTTCAAGTGTTGAAGGCCGAGGAGATCCCTTGCATCTATTGTGACAATCAAGCATCTCAACAAATTGCTACAAATCCTACCTTCCATGCTAGAACAAAGCATATTGAGATAGCTCATCACTTTGTGAGGGAGAAGGTACAATCCAAGGAGGTACAACTTCATCATGTGCCATAGATCCATTTTTTAAGTTAAGGTTTTCTCTTGGAATTGTAGATAGATGTACATTAGATTTACCAAGTTAGAATTGAGGAGGAGTGTTGAAATCGTCTCTTCTAACTTGATGTAATATGGTTAATCTTGAGCTCTAGATTGATATTGAGATCTCACACGTGTGGAGCCTGTTCCCACGTGTGAAAGGATTTAGAAAAAGTACTTGTATAAAGTTAGATTCATTTTAGATCAATCTACACAAGTGTGAACTTGACATTTGAGTAGAATCTTGGAAAAAGTCATTTTGGTCAAACTTCTTGTAATTAGCTTGCACTTCCATGTGAATGAGTAAATGCTCCCACATGTCAAGATGCTGTTCACACATGTGGATCTGGATGTACTAGATAAAATGTACATATTCTCTTAGATCCTATTTTATAGGGAAGATTCACTTTTTGTGGAGACTAGCATTTGGATTCTAGCTAGTAGGATAAGTCAACTTTGATCTATGAGCATATCTTGCTCCCATTGGTGGATCTACATGATGTGGCACTCCCCATAGACCTGCTGGACTAGTTTGCAGGTCATTTATGTACTTGATCTATAAAGAGATCACCATATCTAATGAGAAGTTGATGAGAGATTTACATTCTAGCAATTTACTTGAGATCTACACATTTGTTTTATGATTTTATGCTTGTAAGCTATCATATGAGTTTAGTACTTTGCTCTCTAGTCACATTCCGTACAGTGACCATTTTCCACACGTGTGAGGCTGCCCTTGCTAGTTTTTTTGGCTATTAAACCTATTGATCTTGCTAAATAGTTAGAGATTTGCATCTAGATCAAGATATAGTCAATAGAACTTGATGAATCCTTTGATTTGGCAATCAATAACTCTTCTAGATTGATTATTACAATCAATAACTGTCCTAAAATCAGAAATTTCACGATATGCACAAAGTAAGGACATCAATTATGAAGAGACCTTTGCACTAGTATGTAAGTGGAATATCTTATGATTGCTTTTATCGCTTTAGCTTCTCATTATGGTTGGCATTTACATCTGAAAAATGGAAAATGTTCTTTTTTGAATGGTAATTTGGAGAAGTGTACATGAATCAACCCAATGGATCTGCTAAGGAAGGACGGGAACATAAAGTTTGTCGTTTGAAAAAGGCACTTTATGGCCTAAAACAATCACCCCATGTGCATGGTATAGTAGGATTGATGCATACTTTTGATCAAAGATGATGGTGAGAACACACTCTGACCCTAATCTCTATGTCATATGCTTTGAGGGTGTGATTGCTTTGGTTGCACTCTATTCTAATGACTTGATTATTATTGAAAGTAATCAAGATGGGATAAACATGGTCAAGATTGATCTTATGAATCAATTTGAGATGACGGATCTCAACCTAATGGACACACATGCCATCAGCAGCAACATTGGCCATGCATGAGTTGCCACTAGAAATCCTATATGTACAATGTTTTGAGTTTTGAATTACAGTCTTGTTATGTGGAGCTTCAACTTGAAGAGTGCTTATTGTGTCAATTTTTTGTCTATCATTCTATCATCATGTGAGACGTAAATTTTAACTTTTCGATCCACATGCTCAAAATGCAAAATGTGACAATTGCAACAGAGGAACAAAATACAAGGTCAAAATAGATTTCGATCATCAGGGTCGAAATACGACTATGGGACATTCTAGTATAGAGTGACATTATTTTATGGAGATCAGAGTTTGTGCCAACGTAGACTTTAGGGCATTATTACACAACTATAAATAGATGTAATTCATCAATTACATTTGATTGATTGATGATGATGTTGATGTTGTTGTTGTAGCAAATTATTCAGTGGGTTAGGATCACGATTTGTTAAGATCGAATAAGCAGAGATGCAATAGTAGTAGCTAAATTGTTCTATAGATTATTCATGTCTGATATTATTTGAACAAAATAGTAGTGCATTGCCTAGTTCCAATTACTATTTTCATTTTCTTTATAATTTGCATTCTGAGCAGATGTATGATCTTTTTGAAATCCGAATTAGCTTTCAATTGTGCAATTTCAAAATATTATTTCATGGAAAATTCAAAATAGGTAGATGTGTTGTTTGAGAGACCCTCCCTAACACATCTCTCAACCATTTATAATGCTAATAAGTTTTTGTGCATCAAATAATCATTGAAAGTATTGAAAGGGTATAAATGTTGCCCAGTTGTTAATAGTTAATTATTGGTGGCTCCAGATTTATAAATATCCAATTACTCTTAGATGCCCAATCTTTGATTTTCAGAAAATTATTTACTGGACAAAAATGTGCCCAATGGTACCATTGGGTGCGATACCACTAATAGTGAAGGTAATGTCGAATCCAATATTTTAAAATTCTAATTCCATACAAGCGATATATAACCACAATTTTACTAACAATGAAGTCAATGTTTAGAACCCAATATTTTAACATTTTAATTCCATAAGAGTTATACAACCATTACCAATAATTAAAATTGATTTATTAATTTATACATAAGTTGCCAAATTTGCTATCCCACTACCCCTTGTTTGCATATCACTAAGTCTCAAAACAATGTGGAATGCTAATTTTTAGTCATAGAATATGGATGTGCACAAAACTCCACAACTCTAGAGCATTGTTCATTACCTTACTCCGATTTAGATACCAAATTTTAAATAGTCATCCTAAAAGTTTGGCCCCCACTAAGTAAGGTCCATACAATCTAGCTTCCTAATGAGAAAGAAATTTGCTTTTGAATCACTCCTTCACCCCTTTGCTCCAACATCTACTAAAAGTGCTTAACTGACAAGTAAAATGTCAAGAGAACAATACTAGACTCTCTCACAAGCACCCTATTTGTTTATGATTTTTATTTATCTTTTTTAGATCTATGAGAATCCTTGCCTATCCAATTTCCTTATAATCATTAGACTTGTCATACTATTGCCTTCATCTACATTATTGCCCTTGTATTTCATTGAGAAAGTGGCACAAATATTTCAGATTGATAATATAGACTTTCACATGCACATAGCAAATACTCATAATTTTGAGGTCTTTAACCATAAAGCTCTTTCCAAACCTCGATTTTTTTTTTCGATATCTATTTTAAAGTATTGTATGAATTTTAAATATTTTTAAGTATTGTTGACTATGAATTTTATCACTCTAAGATCAACCAAGGTGACCTTTGTAACAAGAGTTTTGCCATTTATTTTTCTTGATAGATCAATCAAGTAATGCTACAATTGTATTCCTCAAGGATTTGCTAGTTATCCTTAAATTCACAAGTATGACCATATGTTCTACTTGAAACCCCATAATATCACACTTCAAAATCAGTTTAGTTTGTATAGTTATACCCGTCTAGTAACTATTGTAGCAATCTACTCATCAACACAAAGTATTTATGGCAACCTTTAATATTCATTCTTGGGGTGGATAATTCTATGTAAAGATCAACATTTTTTTTAGGAAATTATGAGGACGTGGTTGCAAATGCTCTATTCGGTGGAATTTGCCCAAGTTTTTGTTTGTGGCTTTTCAAAAAAGAAATATTTTGATAAAAGTTTTATAAAATTCTAGGGGTTGTTTTCCATGAAGAAAAGCATATTATGAGTAAAGAAATTGACATGTCTTGATGGATATAGAAGTGAAGTTAATTTGGAAACAAATTATGAACATAAAAAATTTCAAGTCAGATTACAACCCATAAAAATTCAAAATATATGGCCATAACAAAATTTCAGCCATAAACACAGAACTACTTTACAATATTTTATGCTTGAGGAAGGACTCATTTGACCAGGTAAAACAATTGTAAAATTGTGGTGAGGCTATGCACTTGCACCTCGTCCAACAATTATTCAATAATTATTAGCCTAATGGCTTCGCCATAATTTTTTGATTTCACTTGAGGAAAAGGTCACTAGAAATCCACATCCCAGTACATCAATTTTTGCTCAAGGGTGGACTCGGACTCGTTGCCCAACAAGTGTTGTGGCAAAAACATTTGTTGTGCTCTAGATTGTGCTAGTGGAGGGCTAATACATCCCCACAATTTCACACTCAAGGAGGAGATACTTCGAATGCATAACAATTGTTGGTGGACTTGATGCTTACTAAATGCACTTGCTTGGGAAGGTTGGGAGGCCCAAAACTATTCTTGAACTTGTCCCCACATGGTGCCACCTCACATGTCACATAGGGGCATGTGAATTGTAGTATGAAAGTGGGGTTCGCTGCTTTGTCTTTACAACAAATGAGGAGGTAACAAGTGACCATTTGGACTTGTCAACAATAATGGTTTCAATTTCAAACTAACCACAATCGCTACACTACACTTGCCAGACAAAAACAAGGATGTGAAGCGATGATGGGAAAATGGTACACCCCACCTTTGCATACTTGCCTAATGATGCTCAACTATGGAGGAGGTAGGCAGTGCCAAGGATTTAAGATAGTAGGATGTGAGTAGGTTGGGAGTGAATCTGCCACCTAGCAAGTGCACCTAGCGACGCCCAAGAAAATCCTTGGACTTGGCTCTTGTGATGCATGCCCCAAGTGCCATCTCACATGACATCTATGGGCATGTCAATCAACGCTAGTGTGAAAGGAAGACTAGCCTTTCGAACACATGTATATTTGATATTTGTTCATATCAAATCTACATGTGCCCTTTCGGACTTCTCAAGACAACAAGTATGGAATCATCTTCAAACTTGCCGAAGTAATTCATCGGACATTTTTTTGAACTTAGAAATATTATTCCTCTCAAGTTACCTCACAAGAGCATGACATAGTTTGTATTTGGTTGGAAGACGTGGGCATAATGCCCCATGTGCTAATGCTTCTTGGTTTCCAAGGGGAGGCTCAAACTTGGGACCAAAGAAACTTTGGATGCCAAGTTAACAACCCCATGTGCTAATGAAAGAGTTTTTTGCTTTATAAATCTCTTCAAAATCCAAAGATCAAAACACGAAAGTTTTTTATTCAATTTAAAATGATATCCTCTTTGCCAGCTCATGTTTTTGTGGGTGAATTGAGCTTTGAGAGATAGATTGTCTCCAAACTCAAAAGCACTCCCGTGATTTTCTCACACGTAGTGAGTTGGTCTATAGTGGGTTCAATGACCCATGTTTGACTCTATGCAATCCCATGGGTTGATAATACCAAAAAGCATACGCGTTGGGAAAAACAAACTGACTAGACCTCTATAGCGTTTTGTTGCATCTGGAGTCTCTAGCTTGGTGACATCTTGACCCAGTTCTCAAATCCAAGAAAGCTCTCAAAGACTTTGTATGCCAAGGGCAAAGGCTTTATTTTATGTCCATCTCCTCCTTTTTACTAGTCATTTCTTTTTCCATGTGTTGTATCCCTTTACACTCTTCAAAAGACTCACGGAAAGAGGAGAGGAGGAGCTGATCGACAAAAAAGGAGGAAAAAGGAGAAGAAGAAGTTGATCATCAGAAAACAGGAGCAGCAGGAGGAGGAGAACAGGAGCTCCATCCAGAATGGCTGCCAAATTCTCGGCAGCGGTTGGTGTTGGAGGCGTTTGCCTCATATCCAACCGAGATCGTTGTTGCCCACATCGCTTCCTGAGTTCTGCTGTGGCTTTTAGAACAAACACTGTAGATGCTGGCATCGGAACGGACCACACACATGCTAGTTTTGGAGGTCGACTTGAAGTAGCTCTTAAAGTCAAGGGCGGAATAAGGCGGAGTGGCAGATGCAGGGCCGCCCTTTTACAGAGCGAAAATGCAGTTCCAGTAAGATCTCATGCAATCATAATAATATCCCTGAAACAAATAATTTCGTTATCGTTTCTGCTGTAATTAGTTCTATCTTTGGGCTGGTGTAATTGTATCATAATTGAGGGAAATTGGCCAAGGATGAAATGGGTTATTTGTGTGCAAGCATCCACTTGAAGTGGTAGCATGAGAGCTGGTGTCCTCAGTTTTAGCTCTAGACTGTGGGTGGCAGTGGAAAGATTCAGGAAGAGCGTTTTCCAGCTTTTGCGTGTATTGGTAGATTCTTTTTGAAAGCAAGCTGAATCGTGATGTTTGACAATCTCCTTACATGCAGCAAAAGCAGGATGATTATTTAGTGGGAGATTTTATGACTAGAAGAAGTGATCTCTTTGTTGCCAGGCCATCTACAACTGTCGACGAGGGTAAGTGATGCATCAATTCCGAGTCTTGCAATAAGATTTTGTTTGCTCATGAAAAGTGCCTGCACAAATTTGAATTATACTAATCGTAGGTGCATTTGTTCTGATCATGGCCTTGTTGTTCTGAGCAGCTTTGGAGGTTCTTGTCGAAAATCGAATTACGGGGATGCCGGTCGTAGATGACAATGATAAGCTGGTACGTGATTCAATCTCTTAATTACTCATGACTTGCCCTTCAACTATTCATGAGCATTCAAAAGGTCTAAGATTATCTATTTTTCCTCTTGCACATTGGAGCAGTTCAGCCAAGTATGTTCTTGGCTCTTAGCTCAAAACTTAATCCAAAAGGCATCGAGAGCATGCACTTACCCCATGTTGGCATCACTAGATTACCAATTGGAATGGAATTCATTCCGTATGTGGATGTTGTGCGTACTTAAATTCTTGAGGAATGATACATTAATTTTTTGATTCGTCACCATCAATTGGAAAAAAATCATATATCATAATGTTCAGAAGTATCAATAGTATCATCTAAATCCACCTCACCATAGTTATGTGCATCGGATATACCATCCCTACGAATGTTCATCTTACGTGCAATAGGGCCATAACACCTAGAGGCCTTAACTTATTCAACATAACCAATCAATATGCACTTCACTGATCTAGCATCTAGCTTTCCCCTAGCTTCCTTCAGAACATGAACACACATCCAAAGACTTGCAATCCCTGCATCTTCGGTTTGATCCCTGTAAATGCCTCTTTGGGTGTTACATTTGATTGATTAGCAATCTCTTCTTCAATTAGGTTTTTGTGTTGCTTTAGTTTCCTCTCTTGATAAGATGACTTTTTTTGTCGGCATTTTTTGGCCTAATACCCATTTTTGTGACTATAGAATCATTTGTATTTTTTCTTCTTTCTGTCTGAAGTTCTACTTTCATTATCATTTTTCTGTTGCATCTTTTTCAAAGTTTTGCCTTTCTTTGCCAACAATGCTTACTTCTCCAAAGATCAAGCTGGACCACCCGATGATCCAATGTGAGTTACTACCTCCCACCTTTGTTCTTTTTGGAGCAAGATGTTCTATAGCTCTTCAAAGCTTGATAGTCTCTCCCTCAAAGATATACCGCTCAAGAACATTTGATATTCTTCAATCATGCCATTCATGGTCATGTACTCAAGCTCCACATCCCATAAAACCACGTTGCTCAATTTGGACTCCAAGTACAAAATCCTCAAAGGATTTGTTGTTTCAAATTGCCTCTTTAGTGCATCCCAAGCTTGCCTTGGCATGATGGCTTCGCTAATGTGAGCTATGACATGATTTTTGATTGATGGATTTCTCAACGACAATGCTCTTTGCGCACGTCTACCGAATGCCCTTGTATTTGCTTCCATCGTGGCGGGGCATTGCTCGCCACCCATCACAATATTGTAGAGCTCCTTTTCTTGTAGGATATTTATCATCTTAAGTTTTCAAATTGCATAGTCAAACACTCCTAACTTGCTTGCTTCTCTAAGAACGGATTTGCCTAAGTTCAAGCCAAAATGTATAGCGTCAAATCAATGGCATTGAGAACTTGACAAAGTTTTGATTTGGAAGTCCAAAACATTTCTGAGTCTCGCTTTGATTTGATTTGATCGCAAGATTCTAATCAAGGTATATCATAAAAATGGAGATTCATCTTTTCATCTTTTCATTAATCAATCATTTGTCTTGTTGAACATCTTTGATGATGTCTTGGAAAATTTAAGGAAATACTTAAACCATGCTATATGCATATGCTTTCCGTTTTGAAAGTCTTGGTCTTGCTAGGCTACAGGAATAAAGGGTTATGCACATTTGTATAGATTAGAGATATCAATTTTGAAGATCTACGTAGAGTATTGGTAGCTTAGGAAATTTAAATTGATATTATAGACAAGGTACACAATGATATTTGTTTTGGGACTTTGACCTAAAAATGAGTAACTATGTTCATGATTATCCAAACATCCATTTTGGCTTTGTATTCCAGGTTGGGGTTGTTTCTGATTATGATCTTCTGGCCCTTGACTCTATATCAGGTATGATTGTTTTTGATTCAAGTAAGTTAGGTTTATGCAATAAACTATTCTAGTCATAGTTGGACCCGATCAAAATTGTTGTGTCTGCATTAGATTTAAGCGTGCATTTAACGTGGTTTGAAACCTCCTTAAAGGTTTTTTTTGAGCATTGGGGCTTCATTGACTAACCTCATATCACAGAAAGCTAAATAAAATAAGTGTTGGTCAAGAGTTTTTTTGCAAGTACTTTATCAATTATAAGCAAGTCATAATTGCGGTATTTCCTTTTTGTCTATGTTGGAGATTTTTGTAGCAAAAGGTTCAATTCATTGGCTGTTTTCCTCTCTATTTATTGCTATTTATCACCTTAGCCCACTTGTAAAAGCATAATTATCACTCGAATTCAATATTTGGTTTGTGAAAATGGCAACAAGTCTATTGTGTAAAAAAATTCACAAAAAACATGTAGTGGTTGGGACTCTTCAAGTCTAATCATTGAAAGTAATATTTGTAAAGGGTCATCACTTGAGAAAGTATTCTACGCAGTGAACTATTTCAAGTTTGAGGTTTTACCATCAAGATCTTTCCTAAGATCTATTTCGAAGATTGCTTGCAAATTTTTTCTCCTTTTGTTGACAAAAACTTGGGCAAACAGTGTGATTATTTAGCTTTGGTGATATTTACATCTTAGGTATTCTCTCTTTTTGTAGAAATGCTTTCTTCTTATGTCGTAATGGGGTCAGATTAACGGACCAAGGGCTTAAACTTTCTATTAGAGTCTTGTACTACAAATAATTTTCTCAAGTTGCTATTATTTGCACAGGTTTCTCCCTCTCTCCATCATTTTCTCCCCTTCTCCATCTTCGAAATGTGGCCGATCACAAATAACTAAGCCTCTACCACAAGCTAGTAGAAAAGTGTTGCTAGATTTATAAGTTCAGACATCACACTACATTGTGCTCTAGTGTAGCAATCAAAGCCATTCTTGTGTACATATGGATGGCTAATACTTATAGATAGTTCTCACAAGTGGAAATGCTTTATTCATAGGGTTGACACAAAGTTATTAGTCAAAGATGTTTGCGAATTGCTAGAGAGAGATAGGAGGGCGTGGGTCCTCCAGATCCCTTGTGAGGCAAGCACCTCAAATACATGCATGGAGAGTCTAGGTGTCAACATATGAGTGAGCTACTTGGCCAAGTGGGCCACTTGCGCTAACTTAACATGCCCCATGAGTTATGTACAACCATAGTTGAACCGAAACGCGATTTTGGGGCTGAGCGTTTCAGAAATCGTGTTTCTGAGAAACGCGATTCTCAGCCCAGAATCGTTTTAGAAACGTTTATTAAAAAAAATAATAATTAAAAATTTTTGAACACCTCTTCACGGCCAGAATCGCGCCAGCCGTGGAGGTGTTAATTTTTTTTTGTTTTGAGCTGTAGGCATCGGATCTTGGCGTGTGGATAGTTGACAGGCATCTACTCAGTGATACGGAGGTGGTGTGCACGGTGCC
Source organism: Diphasiastrum complanatum (assembly GCA_029204225.1). Lineage (NCBI taxonomy): Eukaryota > Viridiplantae > Streptophyta > Lycopodiopsida > Lycopodiales > Lycopodiaceae > Diphasiastrum > Diphasiastrum complanatum. Next base: position 77,097 of record MU831676.1, read on the forward strand.
AGGGGGATTTGAGCTTCGTGGAGATCGAAACGATCAGTTTTTGATTTTTGGTAAGTGTAGGCTTGTTTTTTTGCAAGTGTTGACATTGAACTGTAGGCAACCAAATCAAGCGCAGTTTGGCTCTAGACCACCTTTCTTCATGCCCACGGTGATTCCTACGAGGTCAGTTTCAACCATCACGGCACACCTTGCGAGATTTGAACACCACAATCCAAATGCTTGTTTTTTTTTGCCATTATCAGAAAATGGCTTCTGGGCAACCGATTCAGGTGGTGTCTGAGCCTAGAATGCATTTCCACATGCCCGCACAGACTCCTGTGACCTCCGTTCTGCCCGTCTACGTCCGTAGCACAAATTTTTCTTGCTCTAATTCCATGTTTTTTAGGGTTTAGGGTTAGAGCATCGTGCAATCATCCGCCAGTAGCGTGGTTTAGGCCTGCACTGGACTCATAGATGCCTGCAAGGACTCCCATGCTAGTGTCAGTCGCCCGTTTTCGCTCGCACTGGAATTATTCTATCCCTCGCCTTGTCTCGTGTGTTTTTTGGCAGTTGCTATGATCTTGCTAGAATCAATGTGACGCGTGCTCGGATGTGTTCAGCTCTGTTTTAGGCTGGTAATGTTTTTCAATGCAGTGTGTTTTCTTCTACTGAACGGTTGTTTGCTTGTTTTTGTTCGCAGGTTTGATCTCGTGTGGACACGATGCCGGTGCAGGGCCGAGGCCTTTGGGGCGAGGTTGAGCTTACTGAGGGGGATGTGGCTACACACCATGGCTCGAGAGTCCGTAGATTGAGATGCTTGCATTGTGGTGGTCTCTTCACAGGATCACTTACCAGGGTTAGGGCTCACTTACTGAGGGTTAGAGGGCCGGATGGGCGGGCATTGGGCATATCTAATTGCCCCAGGATTTCCGATGAGGAGAGACAGAGGTTGTCTATTACGTATGGGCACGATGCTGCATCACAGGTTTCTGGACAGGGACAAGGACAGGGACAAAGACAGGGTGCTGCATCACAAGTTTCTGGACAGGGAGAGGGACAGAGACAGGGACAGGGGGCAGGAGTAGCTGCAGGTTCACAGGCAGGGGTCACAGGTATGCAGGCACGGCCTACTACGGGTGCAGAGCCTAGTACAGCACGTTCTTGGCAGGGTTTAGGTGCAGTGCATGGTCCAGGCGGTGCCACTCCAGTTCCACCCGCAGCAGCAGGGCTTACTTTAGAGGGGAGAGCGTCACATGAGCAGGTTGGATCAGCAGCAGCGGGTCCTTCTCGTCCCTCCTCTTCTTCGGCGGCAGATGCAGCACATGGTTCGACAGGTCCTCCCAGAGAGAGTGATACACCCACAGATCAGCCATCCGGTTCGCGTGTTAGACCATGAGCGCCATGTGCACAGTAAAGAGAGGTTAGGCCCAGACAGCAGACCCTTGATCGATGCGGGTGGCAGAGAGAGCAGCATGCCCGGTGCACTCAACTTGCTGGCCAGTTCTTTTACGAGTGCGGCATTTCCTTTGCTGTTGCTGACACTTGGGTGTTCAGAGAGTTTTGCGCACAGATGGCAGCCGTGGATGCTACATGGACGCTTCCCAGACGAGAGGCATTGTGAGGCAGGGTGCTTCGTCAGGAGGAGGAGACCATTATGCGGGAGCTGAGTTCCATTCGCTCAGCTTGGCAGATGTAAGTACTTTGTTTTCATAAACCCATTGCATGCGTTTAGGGTTGACTCGTGGCGCAATTTTTGCATTCGGCTAATGGGTGTTTTGTGGCAGGTATGGATGCACGATATTGAGTGATGGATGGACCGACATTCGTCCGCGATCCGTCATCAATGTCTTGGTTTCTTGCCCGCTTGGCACAATATTCCTATGTGGCGTGGATGCCACTCGAGGTGGTGACGCCATCACAACCGATTTTATATGGGAGGTTATCAGAGATGTTATTGTTGACATTGGAGTAGAGCATGTGGTTCAGGTTGTCACGGACAACGCTTCGAACTGCAAGCAGATGGGAGAGATTATGACGAGGGAGCACCCCAGCATTGTGTGGACACCTTGTGCTGCGCATTGTATAGACTTGCTCATCCATGACCTGTGTGCACTTCCATGGATCAGAGAGGTATTGGTTTCTCCATTTGTTATGCTATCTTGATTGACGCCTGCTCCATGCTGCTAAACACATCTCAACTACTGTCTAAATTTTTCACTGGATGTCTGTGTTGCAGGTCACTTCTACGGCCATGCGCCTGGTAACTTTTGTTACCAGGAAGAGGCGTGTGCTGGCCCTATTCCGCACCTTCTCGCACCTGAACCTGAAGAAGCTAGCACCCACACGCTTTGCCTTTTACTTTTTGGTGCTAGAGCAATTAGTATTAGTGAAGGACGCATTGCGGCGGATGGTTTCCAGCGAGTCCTTCCGAGAGTTCATGGACGTCCCACATTCGGCGTTTTTCCGGTCCACTGTGTTCGGTGAGCCGTTCTGGAGAGATGCTGAGGAGATTACTGGGGTCCTTCTACCCATTTTCAGAGTGCTGCGCCTGGTAGACCGTGAGGGGTGCACTCTCGGCCTCATTTACGAGTTCATGGACCGCATCGGCGAGGGGATTCAGACGTCAGCCTTGGTCGAGCACATGTATGACTCTTCAGTGTCTAGTTTGTTGTTTCTCACTCAAGTCTGATTCGATTCTTTTATGCTATGGTAGCTATGGTTACATGATTGTTGTGATTTGCCTTCTGCAGGAGGCGCGAGATCTCACGTATCTGGGAGGCCAGATGGGACTACTTCCACCGACCCATCCACGCCGTAGCCCAGATATTGCACCCCTTTTGCCGCGAGACTCGGGGATCGGGACTATCGGGAGCTGCACCGGGGATGGGTGGAGTACACGGAGCGCGTATGGCCTGGACCAGGTACGTGTGATGAATTGCTTGGTAGGCTAAGTACTGCAGTAGTGACTGTAGTGTGCTCATTGCTAGTGTGTGAATTCAAGAGGACTTACACGAGCCATGTTTTTTCTTCTGCCAACAGGTCCGATGCTCACTAACATTGCATACCAGCTGCTGATCTTTGAGCGCTACTAGTTTCCTTTCGATGGAGAGCAGTCGGCGGAGGAGGATATGTTGAGGCCTGTTTCATGGTGGGGCTACCATGGGCGCGGCACAGATGACCTGCGATGACTGGCCGAGAGAGTCCTTGCACAGGACTGTTCAACAGGAGCTTGCGAGCGAAATTGGAGCACTTGGGCCTTGTATCACACGCAGAAGAGGAACAGGTTGTCCATTGAGCAGTGTAGGCGGTTGGTGTTTGTGAACACCAACGACCGTATGCTGAGGCGCACACGAGGAGGGGGACAGATGCTCGAGGTGAGTCACATCATCACCCCCTGTTTCTTGCTGTGCTTTGACGAACTGAATTGCTTTTGAATTATGCAATGAATTGCTGACAACAATGTATTGTTTTTGGTTGCAGGTGAACCCTGACACTTGCTTGGTGGATTCGGCAGCTGCTGCTCCTCGGGCACCACCCACGTAGGAGGAGATGGATGATGAGATCTATAGAGATCTATATAGACAGGCGCAGGCTGACGCACGGGCTCTACGGCGTTCGAGGAGGGCAGACAGGCAGAGGGCTAGGGCTGAGGAGGGGGATGATGAGGGCTTGGAGGGTGGAGAGGAGCTCGGGGCTGACTATCAGGAGGAGGAGGAGTGGGTTGAGGGGGATACGAAGGAGGATGAGGAGATGGGGGCGAAGGCACAGGGGGATGACCTTGCTGACTTGCTGGTGGACCCTGATGCGGAGACAGAGGAGGAGCCAACCATTCCTACACGTAGGCCTAGGGGGAGACCTAGAGGTTCTGGGAGGGGGGGGCTGAGTTCGCTTTTTGTAGACAGGAGTGGAGCATTACAGACAGCCGTCGGCCAGGCATCATCACAGTGGGTAGGGCCATCCCAGGGCGTTGGATCACAGCCACCTGACACACAGACACGCAGGGGTAGACACAGGGGTGGGGGCAAGCAGAGGGGGGGCAGAGGAGGGGAGAGAGGCAGAGGCAGAGGTAGAGGCAGGGGGAGGATCCAGAGCCAGAGCACGCAGCAGAGAGCCAGAGCACACGGCAGAGCCAGGGCCACACCACGGCATATGGCTCCCTCCAGTTCTGATTCATCTATAGACCCTTGGGATCTGCAGTCAGGCACAGATTCAGATGATGGTTCCTACCATGACTTTGACGAGCCTTAGTTGTGTAGTTTTCATTATGTTCATGGAACATCATTGTACTCCATTTTGGTGCCATGTGGCCCGATATTATATATTACGATGATCCTATTCACAGTAGTGTAACGATTCAGTACTGTTCTTTGAGAGAGAGAGAGAGAGAGAGAGAGAGAGAGAGAGAGAGAGAGAGAGAGAGAGCGAGGGAGGGAGGGAGGGAGGGAGGGAGTTAAATTTTGGGGCATCATGTTTTTTTATTAATGCATCTGGGAGTTAAAGCGTAAACCTAGGAGTTAATGCACCTAAACTAGACCATCCTGCACCCGAAACGTTCGGCAAAATACACGGTAATCATGCTCTTAATTAGAGCTTTCACCTGATACCCATATTGCACAAAAAAAAAACCAATTTTTTTTTTGAAAAAAAAAACGTTTCTGGAAAAAAATTCCATATTTCCGAAACGCGTTTCAGAAACGCAGTGCAACTATGTGTACAACTTACAACATAGTTAGTGCTAAGCCAAAGGGGTAAAATAGGCATTACTCTTCAACATAATTGCAATAGTGCTTCTTGGTTTCCAAGGGGAGGCTTGAACTTGAGACCAAAGAAAAAACTTTGAATGCCAAGCTAACCAATTGAGCCAACCCCATTGGGTCAGTTGCAATAGTGGGATGGATGCTAAGAAAATGCACTAATGGCACTAATCACCCAATGATTGGGGTACTTGTATTCATGTCTAAAAAAGTAAGAAATTTGAGAAGCTATATTGTTTCCCTCTACAATCTTTTTGGCATGTTACACTAGGACTAGTAAGCTACTAATTAGCAAGAAAGAGTCAATCTTTGCCCCTAGCTTGTGCCTCAGTCTGGACTTTGAAGAAGATAGTTTTTCTTGCATAGCTGAAAAAAGAGAAGAAACTCCGATGTTACTTGCTTAGAATTAATGGAAGTATTTTTTATTACATGTGGAACACTTCTATGAAGAAAGTAGTCTTCAAAATAATCAAAGGGAAAACCTTTCTCCTGTAGTAGTTTACCAAATAGGTCATTTTCCTTATGCTTACAAGGCCCCACCAACAAGGCTGATCCAAGATATAGAGGATATGCAATCTTGCAATACAAAGAAAATGTGGTAGTCATATACTTGACATCTCATCTTGTAATTTTAAGGCCTCCAAAATCATGCACATCTAGCCGTGTACAACTAATGAGATAAACGGTCAACAATGCAACAAATACCATTGACCCCATGAATTGGAAGGTCCTTCAAATCGGTATGCTAGACCCATAGTTCTATAGGTTTGGTGCCATTTACGTACTAGTGGCCACAAGCTCAAGTGTGCTCTCCACTTTAAAAGACCAACTTTCCAACATTAATATGGCAAGTGTGACAGTTCTAGAGGATAAAGGAAGGCTCATGCCTCCCTTTTAAGTAGTTAAATGCTCCAAGGAATAGCCTAGCTTTAGGTAACTTATTGTAAAAGTAAGCTAGTAGAGCGACAATTTTACTTCAGAAAGATCCTTCTCAACTAAGTGACAGTTTGATCTCCTCCCTTTCAAAAGGACAATGTTGTCTATCTTACCTGGTTGTGAGTGTTGTATGCTTGTTCCATACATACTTCAAAGACCAAGATTATGTCCTTTAACTCTTCAAGGTAATTCATATGCTCATAGGCACTTCAGTGTGGGACAATGTGTTTTACTGTGGAATATAAGTTTTCAAACATCAGATTTTTCTCAAGATCATCATGCCTTGTAAAACGACTAGTAAAATTGTTGTATGAGTTTTGTTGAAAGTCATTGTGGCCTTATGTTTGAAGCCTATACTTTTGCCTACCATTGATTATTGTTTGAAAGAGGCAAAAATATTGTACCTTTATCTTCGACTTCAAAACACAATTGAAAGGCAATTCTCAATCAAATTTGAAAGCTTCCTTGGAGATCATCCCATAGAGGTGTTATAGCCCCAATTAGTAAGTGATAAGAATGAGTCTCCTCTCCACCTTGGGGGGCCCTATTAAAGTCAATTACTTGTGTTTCCATCACACGATTCATCAAGGTTTGTTTGTTCATTGAAAAGGGTGTTGCAAACGTGAACGTGTATCTAGTTGTCTATTGAATATTGTGGACTATGGAAGGTTATTAGTAAAGTTAATGATGTAGCTAAAAGTTGGATGAACCTAGGGGAAGTAGAATATGTCCAATTTTTCATGCAAACTCATGGAAGAAATCTTGCACAATGGTGATAGTGTAGTCAAAGTACTAGTTTCAAGAGAGCACAATACTTTAAATCAAAGACCTAAGGGAGTACAACATCTAGACAAAAATGACTGAGAAAATCTGTGCTAGAAGCGTATCTAAAAACTTGAAAAGGACACCTACTGTTAGATTCCACTCCCGAGACTCATTGGAGGTTAAGGAAGATCGATATGGACTCTTATGTGGAGAGTCAAAGGCGGACAAACGTTAGGGTCAATCTTGGACTTGAATATATCCTTGATTGGACTAGTTACCAAAGAGTCAACCAATTGTAGGCAAACGTGTTGATCAATAACCCAAGCCAAACTTCTAGCCAACATTGGGTTATGTGTGTCACAAATAGTGACCAAGTAAGCTTGTCAGTGCTTGAGTCAGTCAGATCGAAACATCAACATAACGTCAAGGTAATCAAGCTATTCATTGACCCTTGACAGAGCAAGGGGTAACAATTGGCGACCATTGCAATTTGGTTAGGACATAGAGAAGGAGATTCTTAAAGAGGAAAAGCACTCCATGATAGTTGGTACTTTGGAAAGGTATAGTGCTGAAACATATCTACCTTCTGTTGCCAGGACGTTGCAACAATAGATAAACTTTTATGGGTTTCGTGTAGTTATTAGGCTATTGGCTGAAAACCAAGGTTGAATTCAAAGGGAACAATTCTTTTTAATTCATGTCTCTTGTCATCATTTGCAAACTCAGCTTCCCCGTATGTGGTGAGTTGGTGTATCGTGATTGAGTATGGCTGGCCAGCATTATATGCAAACTCAACTATAATCAAATACCTTTCCCAATTGCTTTGCTTCTCATGAGCATATGCAAGAAGCATATTTCAAGAACTTGATTGATCCTCTCTATCTTTCCATTGGTTTGTGGATGCGCTCCATTACTCATTTGCAATGTTATTTCTAGCGTGGTGAACATGGTTGCCCAAATGTGACTAGTAAATTTGGGATCCCAAATGTGACAAAAGAGTCATATTCTTTGAACCTTTCAAATGTCTTCCTAGTGCTAATACCTTGCACTATAGAATGTAGGTATGAACATAGGACCATAAACTTTGAATGAATTAAAGCAAGGAGTGTAATGCTAATTGGTGTCTCATGATCTTGTAAGGGTTCCCTGACTTGCTTTGATCCAATTAGGGTAGCACCCAACTTGTTATCCTTTAGAGAACAAACTTACAGGTAGGAACCAATCAGTATCCTATTGAAATCACAGCTATAAGTTTTTTTTTTTAAAGTCTCGTGTTGATGTGGGGGACCTCAGGCAGGAGGCTTTGTTTGTAGAAGGGTAACTCTTATCGTGGAAGTCCATTGCCAACTACTCCAAGTTTCTTTGCTGAATGCTCATGAATATTCGAATTTTTTTTTCTGATGTATGCAATGTATGAGTTCAAGATTTGTTGTAACAATACTTTCCAAGGCATGGAAAAATCTTCTGGTAAGATTGTGCTCTTCGAAGACTGTTAAGCTAAATTATGGTGGAAAAGTGTGCTAACCATAATTTTGCTATGAACCTGACCTTGTTGGAGTGCTCGAATATGTTTATCAGCAGTTTACAAATTGCCATATGCATGTATCTTATCCAGAATAGAGCATCCCCATTCAACAACTCAACCCCTGCCCACTAAACTTTGCCCTTGACTGACAATATATATGTCAACTAGATCACCATTTGTCCAATTTATTATCTAGGGCACTTACCTAATTTTTAAATGACAATTTTGGGCCCTTATCATGAGTGACATAGTTTTGAGTTCAAATGCTAATTAATCAGCACCATGACAATGCATCATGCTATTTTCAGCACTAGCGATTTGGCCTCAACAAAACATGTGATGGAACAAATCAATAATGTGTGTTAATCTGGTCTAAATGATTTATCAACTCAAGATGGCAATCTTGTTTAAACTTGAAAGTAGCCAGTAGATTTTAATCACATTAATATGCCTAAGCAAGGTCCTGTGGCTGATTAATAAGGTACCTATTTTAAGTGAAAGTATGCTACTCCACTGTCTTTTCCTGGAAGCTTTTGTGGTTAGATGGACAGTGCTCGAACTGCTTCTGTGAATGTGCAAGACTCTAGATATTCTGTTTCGTTTTGATTCTGGATCTGATTGGTTTACGTTCTTTAGCAGTTGAATATTGTCTTGACTTATATGTATTCAGACGATCTTCTTTTCCATCACAAGATCATGTGTTTATTTTTTTATTTCTTCAGTCTGTTAGACTGTCGTATTGGATTTTTCAGGAGTGGTTTCTCAGTCTTGTTATCCCTGAAATCGCTTCTAAAGAAGCTTTTGTTTGATACAGGCAAGAGGACTACAAACAGTGGCCTTTTTCCTGAAGCGGGCAGCACCTGGAAAGTGAGTTGGTAACAACTAACTGATTGATGAACATGATAAACAGGCTCAAAACTTCTCCAATTTTCAGAAAAATGCATCAAACGTCATAATAGAATCTTCAGTTGTAATCTTTGGTTCAAATCATAACCAGGACGTTTTACCTAGGTCTATTCTTGGTTTTTTAGGCTTTCTTCTATAACATATTGGCTGAAATTGATCTCATGTTTGAAGTTCTTGACACTTTCAATATGTAGAAATGCTATTTTGAGTTGTATTACCAAATCATATTGCATTGAAATAGTTTTCATTTTTCAGCTATGATAGGTAAGGTGATTCTTTATGTTTTGTGCCTTTTTCCCTTTAGAACTATAAAACTCTTTGGACGATTGAACTAGCTCTTATCCAATTGGCTGATTTGTAACAATAGGCAATGTGTCCGGTTACGTACTGAGAGTAGTGTGCATTACAATGAAGCAATTCGCTATACGATTCTGTTCCCATAATGTTGTTGCCAGGAGCAACTTCAACCATCATCCATAGTTGGTATGAGGAGCTTGACAAGGATTGTCTTCTCTATTGTTTTGAATATGGATTACATGTAATGACTAGCAGTTGCTGGCATTTCAACAATAGCATCCAATCTTTATCATATTACCATAAGCCTTGTAGTGCCAATATAAAAACCATTGATTTTTGCTGCAATGCCCACACCTTTTAGCTTCTTGACTTGTACTTTATTTTTCATTGGCACCTGCTGCTTCTTCGTTTGTCATAGAACCTCCTTCATGGAGAGCTTACACATTCTATTACTTATATTTCTGCTTAGTGCTATCACTTTCATTAGATCCTTAAAAAAAAATGACAAGCACTATTCGTGCACTTTTCACGACACCATCTTTCAGGTACATATTATCTTGAACTCACTTTTGTTGAATCGTGAGATCAATCAAGGTTGTGTAAATGAACGAAGGAATTTTACTTGAAGAATTTGTAGATGGGCATGTCCATTTGATTGACATTGTAGTAGATGGTGATTGACTAGCTAGGATTGATTCTTTCACTTTGCAATGGGTCAACATAATTTGGTGAACTTGTACTCAATTGTTTGAAGATTGATGGAAAAATTTTCTTCTTTCTTGAACTTGATTGCTATCTCTTAAGGACTAGTAGCTTGGTATGTAAATTTTGAAAATAATTAGATCTATTCAAGTGAAGGGGATTGCTTTTATTGTTGACTAAAAGAGGGTGCATGAGATGATGTTTAGAACATCCATGTACAAATCTATAAATTTTTGGTTCTTGTTGCTTGGTACACATGTATTGAAACAATTATAAGATTCATTTCATAGTTCCCAGGCAATTAAAATCGGTTGGAAATTTTTTTGGGAAGTCAAAGTTGAGCTTCTACCAAATTAAAAAAAAAAGACCCTATAAAAATTTGAAATTTTTAAAACCTTTTGGGAATAGATGGAGAAAATTCAAGATTTTGAAATTTTTTTACAATTAGAATCAAGAGTCATATCTAAAATTTGATTCGAAAGCCAAAGAATCAAGGTTTGTTGGAACTACGATTCATTTAAAGTATCATGCAAGGCACAAAGTTATCGCTTATGTGTTTAGCTCTAGATCAGCAAGTGTGTGATTGCTAGTGGTCATATACTTGCAAATCGTGAAAGGTAGAATCACTTTCTAGCATGCAGTCACAAGTTACAATGAAATTCTCAGTATGAGTGCGTGGAAGTAGTTGTTCTACTTGGATCTAGGTTTAATGCAAGTTATGAATTGAAATGGCATTGAGAAGTGTTTCATCTTAAGTATCAAAAGTACTATATAAGAAGATAACAATTGCATCCAAGTACATGGTAGTATATAAGAAGATAACGGTTGCATCCAAGGACATGTATCTGCTAGTTAGGTTCATAATTTTTTTTCCAAAGGAAGGCAATAACTAATCATAAGAAACCAAAATTCAATTGAAAGGATTATATGACACATACATTAAAAATATCCTACTACTGCAATTCATGATCTGATCATGCTCACACTTACAGGGTACATAGATATGAAGAGTTGTGATATTCGATAAGCCTTAAGCCTTACAATGTAACTAATCGGTCTCTCGGATGAACTTGTACATGATGTGTTGTTATGCCTCATGGGTGGTGGAATCTATGTGCAACATGATGCCACACCAATGTGAGGATTTTGATTGCCGATGGGCACCCTTTGAGTCTTTGGGGTGGGCTTGAGATTTTGACCTCCTGATATGTATTAGGTGATTTTGGATCTCGTTCTTGCTCGACACTCATCATCTTCTATGGAGGTGTGATGTAATTTACATATATGTGGAGCCTAGTGTTTAGCTGCTCACGTTAGTGTCGTTGATGTAAGTCTCCTAAGGTAGAGAGCTACCTTATGTATGAGGTCATTTTGGATCTTTACGTTGCTCCACACTCATCATCTTCTATGGAGGTGTGATGTAATTTACATATATGTGGATATTGGCCTATTGTTTAGCTGCTCACGTGGGTGTCATTGATGTAAGTCTCCTAAGGTAGAGAGCTACACAACACTAGTTAGAGTAAGTCATGAAAGATTTGTATTTCACTCTTGTCTAGCTAGGACTAGAACCATCTTGTCAACCGACCAACAAAGCCCGTTCACCTTCTTGCAACAATGCCTGCAGTATTGTAGGCACTCATCTTTCGCTCAACCAAAGTGTCTATGCCGTGATGCAAGATGGGGATGAGTTCTCTCCCTATTTTCATATCTTGATGTATCCTTCCCGTAAATGGAGATATTTCCTTTTCAGTAGTCTTTTACCCTCATTTTGCTCATCAACACTTCATCATCCGGTGTCTAGTATGTTTTTTTCATCACTCATTAGCCAATAAGCCACCATCTAGCCACCCACAATCATATATCCATGCCCCCATCGAACATTCACCCTTACTGAAATCCTCATCCTCACTGCAATTTTATGCCCTGCATGTGCAAAACATGTTTATATGATACTTTCTTTTTCTTATCCTTTTTAAGAGTGGCATTAGTCACCGCCAATCCATGTAAGTCATTTATACCTTTATAAAGTTGAGACACTTCTACGTAAGTCCCCGTTACTGTAGCTCCCTCTTCATCGTCTATCTTCTCAACTCCTTGGTTGTCCCTTGTCTTATTTGCTGTTGGAGTCATGATGATCTTAATGGACTTGTCCAATTCTCTCCAATTTTCATCCTCCACACTCCATCTCCTCAATGCCACAAAGGACTTCATCAAGAAAACCGCAAATAGCAAATTCCACCAAGCATTGTTTTGCGATTTTGATTTGAGGTTGCTTGTGCATCCATCCTAGGCTATATAAGGCTGTGTATGACATTGAAATTGGAGCTTCAGATCAAAGACGATCTCAGAGGAAATCAATTTTTTAACTTCCACATCAAGAGTGAAGGTAACAAGCAATTGTTTCACTTGCCCTCTACTACTAAAAGTTTTTTCCCTAGAACTTGGCGAGGAAGTAGCTAGTGCCATCAATCCAATGATGGACCTTGAATGACCTTCATGGAGGTTTGATGAGCATCCATATTGGTATGGAAATATTTGAGATATCCCTTGGATGACTAAGAATCCAAAGAGAAGAAAACAAGATTTGCCAACAAAGGTGGTAAAAAGGAAAACTCCAATTCTAGGACCATAGATCCACTTGGATATCAAGGATTGAAACCGCTTTGATACCAATGATGAGCCCGTTGAGGACCTGAGTTTACGCACTTTGAAGAAACAAAACGTTTCTATTACCAAAGCTTTGCTAGCTTTCAGCCCTCAGTCTGACGAAAAGACACGAAGCGAAAATGTTCGCGAACACCCTGACGAAGAGACATGAACGCGAAAAGTTCGCGAAAGAAAAATTTTCGTGATACAGCAGGAGAAAGTCAGACAACGCGAAAGTCAAACGGCTCGAAGCGACACGAAAATCTTCACGATACTTTTTCGACCTTCACGCTCCAAAGGATCAGGAAGATCATGCAAGTACCAAGAAGTACAAAAACCCCTGATCTAATATGATGACGTCAGTAGAAGAGTGTTAGGACGTGCCTAACCCACCTCTCTTGTAATCGGTGATTAGTTATAGATTGTTTAGTCTATCTAATCTGGTGTGCTACTCTGAATGTATAAGATACATACAGTAGGAGATAGAAATACACAGAACATAGACTACAGACTACAAAATAGAAGTTTGCCTGCGAGCGAGACAAGTTTTGTAGGCAGAATCCATAGATATCCAAGAAGTTCGCTAGTAAGCGAGACATTACTCGTGGGAGAACACTGCTTCTCTCACGCCAACGCGTTGTGTGGGTCTGTCATACAACGCTTGAAATCAAGAGGATCAATAGATGATATTGTAGCTATTACGCACATATCACTCTTATCTTTGTCTGATCTTGAATGAATTACTGTCTACCATCGCTTGTGCATCTCATTCACTCATTTTATCAATTCCGCACACTGGTTCAGTTTCTTTTTTTTTGTTGAATGTTGTATTAATCTGAAACGTAGATCAGCAGTGTCTGTCTACATTCTGGAGGATTGTAGGAATGATATAGCCGGCAGTGACCAACAATCATATCTGAAATCCATCCGAATTGTTTTTCGTTCGCGATTAATTTGATTTCGCTTCAGCGATGTTAATATTAGAGCTCGTTCAAGTTTCGTTTCGCTTCGCTTCGTTTCGTCCAGTTTCGTTTTGTTTCGTTTCGTTTCGTTTCGTTTCGTTGCAGAGCCTGATTGATATTTGCAATTTGCGTTCCACATTTTTCGCATCAGTGGTATCAGAGCCCACCTGTCATAGTCTGACATAGCCAGAAAGCTATCAGATCCAGGAGGCTAAGCATTCAAACAAAGAACCATCAATAAGTGAGAACACAATTCACAGCAATGGCTTCAATAAGCAGCACACAATCCAAGATCTGTACAATCCTCGATTCATCAGGATCTAACTTTAGCATGGAAGGTTAAGACCTCGCTGATACTAAAGGGAGAAGGATTATTCCCCTGGGTAGATGGCACCGAGGAGATGCCTACAACTACAGGCAAGGAGCTACGCAAATGGAGGGAGAAGAATGACAAGGCAGTAGCCGTGTTATCTTCATCCATCGAGGATAGCCTAACTCTTGGCCTGGCTACAATCTCTAAAGCAAAGGAGATGTGGGATACATTACTCACAAGATTTCAGACAAAATCACGTAGCCAGATAATGCTGCTCGAAGATCAGCTGACAAACCTACAGTGGGATGGTAAAGACCTCACTTCCTTCATGAGGAAGATGAAGGATCTATTCCTATCACTACTCAATTCTGGAGCAGAAAATGCAGTGTCAGCAGAGAAGCAACTTACATATCTGTTGAGAGCCTTACCAAGATCCTTCCAGACAACCAGAACGTTGCTAGCAAAGGATCCTACAATGACAATCGAAAAAGCTGTTGTCGAGATTCGAGAAGAAGTCGAAGCTCGAGAGCACCTTGATCACAAGGATGCTTCTGACCAAGCTCTCTACAACAACAAGGAGAAATCAAGGAAGCAGTTCAAGCCTAAGAGGGAGTCAGATCGAAGGCATGATCGAGATCATCAAGCAGAAGGAGCCAGCAAAGGCAAGTGGAAGAACAAAGGAAGGTCGAAACAGCAGAGTTGAGACAAGAAGACATGCGTGAGATGCAAACGCGAAGGACATACTGTCGATTCGTGTTGGCTTAATCCGAAGATTGAGTGTATCCACTGTCATAAGAAGGGTCATGCAGCCATGGACTGCCGCCAGAACCCAAGAAACAAATCAGCTCAAAGCAGACAGGAGAACAACAGTAGTTCATCGTATGTCGAGGAGCCAGAGAGCTCAAAGATGGGCGAAGAAAGATCGAATCACGGGAAATCGATCACCTACATCTGTGCAGACATGTGTGTAGTGTCAACACCTGACACATAGGAGGTAATCCTTGATTCAGGAGCTACCTCGCACTTCGTTACATCAAGACGGATCATGTCTGATTTCCGAAGTGCAGATCCATCAAGATTTATCGTTCTTGGAGATGGATCGAAGCATCAAGTGAATGGTATTGGTTCACTGTGGCTCAACACAAACGACAGAGACAGACGACGAAGATGTTCTGTTCGTGCCTACACTGCAGCAGGACTTGCTATCAGTGCTGATGCAGGGATGCGTGTGACGTTCTTAGACGAAGCATGCAACGTTGTTGATGCAAGTACTAGTACGCTTATCACTCAAGGAAAATAAAAAAGGCAACCTGTATCAATTGAAGGTACGCCTACCTGCAGATCAAGTGCATCAGACTCATGATGATTCGCCAGATACTCTATGGCACAGGAGACTATGCCATATGAATTCAATGGCACTATATCAAGCAAGCCATCATGGAGCAATCACAGGGGTGAGCATCTCGGATGCAACCAGTTCGATGACCTGTGATGCATGTTTGAAGGGTAAGATGTCACGTACACCTTTTGTAAAAGACTCCTATAGAACTACAAAGATTCTGGAGCTTGTACATTCTAACATCTGTGGACCTTTCAACGTGATCTCAGTAGGAGGCTCAAAGTATTATATAACCTTTATTGATGATTACAGTAAATTTGCCAGAGTCTATTTTATTCACAATAAATCAGAAGCACTTGACAAGTTCATAGAGTATGTGAATTGGGCAGAAAGATGCACTGGTAATAAAGTGAAGTAGATCAAAACAGATCGAGGTGGAGAATACATCTCGAATCGATTCACTGAAGAACTGCATCTTACACACCGCAGCACAACGGTGTTGCAGAAAGAAAGAACAGGACTCTAGTGGAAGCTGCCAGGTGCATGATGGCCTATTCAAAGGCTCCAAGAGTGCTGTGGGCTGAAGCAGTAGCTACAGCTGCTTACATTCAGAACAGGACAAGAAAGTCTGGTGTTCCTCACACGACACCACACGAATTATGGTGGGGTAGGAAACCCAATCTGACTCACATCTGTATCTTTGGCTGTGCAGTTTATGCACATGTTCTTGATAAGCTTTGAAAGCAGCTTGATGAGAAAGCAGATTAAAGATATCTTGTAGGATATGACAATCATTCGTCATACTACAGAGTCTATATGCCAGAGACAAACACAATGAAGACAGTCAGAGATGTCAAATTTGATGAGAGCAGAACAATGGCCAATGATGATCCTGTCAGTTATGAAGTCCTTGGTAGACAATACTATGATTTACCAACTGTGACAGAGGGAGCAGAGGACGAACACTCAGACGAAGATGTTCTTGTTGCACCTCATTTGAGTGATGAATCAGACGAAGAAAGATTCGCAAGCCAGCCTACTGCTACAGTACCTGTAAACCGAAATGGTTCCGGACCTAGTAGAGCTGATAAAGGCAAGAGCATGGCAGTCCCAGAAGGATCTCTTAGAAGATCGACAAGAGAACGAAGAGCGCCAGCAAGATTTGTGCCAGACAGCTCAGCTTCTACATCAGAAGAGTTTTGTGGATTCAGTGGAGAACCACAAACATTCAAGGAAGCGATTGAATGTCGAGAAAAGGACAAATGGATCCAAGCCATGAACGAGGAGATGGAATCCATGAGGAAGAATCAGGTATGGACGTTGCAGCCATTACTAGATAAGTGAAAGACTGTAAAATGCAAGTGGGTATACAAGCTGAAGTATGGGCAAGACTTGTAGCGAAGGGGTTTTCTCAAAGATATGGTATTGATTATGCTGAGACCTTCTCTTATGTCATGAAACATTCGTCCCTACGTTTACTGTTTGCATATGCAGCTGCTTATGATCTTAGGATTCACATCTTGGACGAGAAGACCGCCTTCTTGCATGGCGAGCTAGACGAAGAAGTCTACATGGATCAACCTCCAGGCTATGTTTTGAACTCACTTCCCACTTATGCATGCAGAATGCATAGGAGTATCTACGGTGTGAAGCAGTCAGCGCGACAATGGTATAAGAAGAAAGATCAAGCCCTCAAGTTTTTAGGATTCAAGCCACTAGTTGCTGATTCTAATGTTTATGTAAGAATAACAGATGGGAAGATCATCGTTGTAGCTGTGTATGTGGACGACACTTTGATATTCTGCAAAAGTAGAGCTTATTGCGGAGGTGAAGTATGACATCTCGAAACATTTCGAGATTGCAGACCTGGGAGAAGCCAGATATTATCTTGGCTTATAGATTGACAGAGACTATGAGGGAGGTAAGTTCTACCTTCATCAGTCCAGATATACCCAGAAAGTCCTAGAAGATTTCAGGATGCTGAGTTGCAAGGGAGCAAATACTCCCATGCTTGCAGGAACAGTCCTGACGAATGAAGACTGTTCGAAGATTGAAGAAGAAAGAGAGTTGATGCAGCTTACACCATACAGGAAGCTGATCGGATCGCTGATGTACCTTGCAGATAACACACGTCCTGACATTGCTTATGCCGTGTTTAGGATGAGCCAATTCTATACAAATCCAGGATCAACTCATTGGAAGATTGCGAAACGAATTTTGCAATACCTCTAATTAACGAAGGATTTTGGTTTGTGTTATTCTCGTGATGTAGGGTTCCAGATGCTTTCCTACAGTGATGCTAGCTGGGCATCTCTCAAGGACGACTGCAAAAGTGTCTCAGGAGGATGTACCATCGCGTCAGGAGCAACAACTCTTTGGGTCAGCAAGAAGCAGACCATCGTGGCTCAGTCATTCTGCGAAGCAGAGTACGTTGCAACAACAAAGATGACTAATGAAATCATTTGGCTCAAACAGTTCCTTGACGAACTGGGCGAAACAAGGAGTGAGCCTCTGATTTTGCAGATGGACAATACATCTGACAAAGGATCCTGTGTTTCATTCAAGGACGAAACACATCGCAATCAAGTATCACTTGATAAGGGATCTGATCGGGAAGAAGATGCTACAAACTATCTTCATTGGAACAAAGGAGATGGTGGCTGACATTTTCACAAAGGCCTTAGACAAAGGTTTGTTTGAGAAACAGAGGAGCAGTCTTGGAGTCATCAAGCTACCACGCTTTGAGAGGGAGCTGAAGAAACAAAACGTTTCTATTACCAAAGCTTTGCTAGCTTTCAGCCCTCAGTATGACGAAAAGACACGAAGCGAAAATGTTCGCGAACACCACGAAAAGACATGAATCGAAAATGTTCGCGAACACCCTGACGAAGAGACACGAACGCAAAAAGTTCGCGAAAGTCAGACGACGCGAAAGTCAAACGGCTCGAAGCGACACGAAAATCTTTGCGACACTTTTCGACCTTCACGCTCCAAAGGATCAGGAAGATCATGCAAGTACCAAGAAGTACAAAAACCCCTGATCTGATATGATGACGTCAGCGGAAGAGTGTTAGGACGTGCCTAACCCACCTCTCTTGTAATCCGTGATTAGTTATAAATTGTTTAGTCTATCTAATCTGGTTTGCTACTCTCAATGTATAAGATACATACAGTAGGAGATAGAAATACACAGAACACAGACTACAGACTACATAATAGAAGTCCGCCTGCGAGCGAGACAAGTTTTGTAAGCAGTCCGCTAGTAAGCGAGACATTACTCGTGGGAGAACACTGCTTCTCTCACGCCAACGCGTTGTGTGGGTCTGTCATACAGCGCTCGAAATCAAGAGGATCAATAGATGATACTGTAGCTATAACACACATATCACTCTTATTTTTGTCTGATCTTGAATGAATTAATGTCTGCCATCGCTTGTGCATCTCATTCACTCATTTTATCAATTCCGTACACTGGTTCAGTTTTTTATTTTTTTTGTTGAATGTTGTATTAATCTGAAACGTAGATCAGCAGTGTCTGTCTACATTCTGGAGGATTGTAGAAATGATATAGCCGGCAATGACCAGCAATCATATCTGAAATCCATCCGAATTGTTTTTCGTTCGCGATGAATTTGATTTCGCTTTAGCAATGTCAATATCAGAGCTCGTTCAAGTTTCGCTTCGCTTCGCTTCGCTTCGCTTCGCTTCGTTTCGTTTCGTTTTGTTTCATTTCGTTTCGTTGCAGAGCCTAATTGATATTTGCAATTTGCGTTCCACATTTTTCACATCACACTTGAGAACAGGAATGCACTCCTAGATCTTATCTACATACTTGTTCAGTAAGGTAATATCACCTTTCTTTGGCCATGTTTAGGAAGATGAAGAAACAAAGATTTCCTTCTCACCTCTCAGGTTTCACTCTTGGAACACATGTAAAGCAAGACGGCTAACACTTCAACAAGATACTCAAAACATTATAGAATGCCAATCAAAGTCTATTCAGCCTGACATGGAGTGTCACCAAAGTGGATTTAGCCCACTAGCCAATTAAGTGTAAGATTCATGCGCTAACTTTAGGCAGCTACTTCTAAAGATTGAACCTTTAACTTCTCAATCCCACTGTTCTTAAGCTAGGTAGTTGAGTTAGATCATGCAGATTTCTTTCAGTGCTGTTTTTTCTTTGTTTTAGATTGAAGAGTTCAATGGAAGCTGGTTGTGGGTCTTCAACAAATATGACCTTGGAAAGAGTAATCCTAGTGAGTGTCTCGTTCATCGACTCAGAAATTTAAGGTGCATATATTGTTGATACCGTACTTAGCATTATTCCTGATGGATCACACATGATGCAACTTTAAAATTAAAAAAAGCAAGGTAAATGCTCCTCTATTATAGACCTGTCCAATCATCTGTTGTTTTCTCCTTTTAATTGTTTCTCTCAGTTCAATATCCCATTCAGGTACACGATAGAGATTGCTTTCGAATAATGCTATGAGAGTTTGAAATGTCACACGTGATCTATTTTCTCTTCTTAAAACAAAAAAACAATTTGGTCGTCAATATTAGAAAAAGTACTTTCTTGTTGATGATATTCAACTTCCTTGAAGCTATTATTGCAGATTTTTGTCATTTATGATATTTGCTTACTTGTAGTTGGGATTTCTTAGATAGACATTTACAGCTTTTACCTTGTCTCACCTCATGCTTTTAGCTGTTGATCTATACTTCAAAAAATATCTCTTTAGATTCATCAGTTGTAGAAGAATCCATGCAGGTTTTTGATTAGTCCTCTTTTCATTCCCTTCCATACAATGATGCATGTCAATCAAGATGTAAGCAACAATCGAAGGACCTTAAAACTCATGATAGTCTCATTCATGAAAGTCTGTCCTGGATGGTTTTTAGAGAAGAGAACTTGCTATAATTTCATAATCTATACTTTTGTGAGATTTGAGCTTACATGATATGTTAAGTTTTAGATCTGATCGTACATAACTAGGTGACTATTCTTCTTGTGTTCTTGCAAAAAGCTCTTTACTTTTTCCTTTGGAAAATAATATTATTTTGTTTTCATCATTAGGCTTTCAAGGAAATACAAAAACTTCTCATCAAAACACATGGAAAAACAGTTGGAGAGGTCATGTCCCCATCTCCCTTGGTCGTACGAGAGATGACCAACCTTGAAGATGCAGCAAGGTATGTCTATATCAAATGACATGCATAAGGCAGAATATTCTACTTCAAGAAAAACTATCAGTCATACTTGATTCCTAGTAATTGGTGCTTACTTTGTTGAAATCAAACATTTTAGTTGGATGAAAGTTGTGATTTGTGAACATGTGTAGTTTTCTTCTTGTGGAGCTTTTCTTTAGCAGATTTAGGTGCTTCATTTTGGGGCCCTCTACCTTGAATTGGGCCTTGTATTTGTTAGTGCAGCAATTTTGTCAATACATTAAAGTTTTTTTTTTTGTTTTGTTTTGGAGTTGTTCTTTACATTGTGCCTCAAGTCCATTCTGATTCTTTATTCCATGATCGAATGGCTATTAATAAAAGCAGCCCCATGGTTGGCTCTCTCGTATGACTAGAGTGCTTACTGCTGCTTGAATGTATAATAAGCCAAGGGTGGGCAAGCTGCCACAGAATATGCATGCACAAGTACTTTCCTACAAACATAGTTAAGAGTTTTGTCTTAGGGATGGTAAGGGTCAGTTGATGTAATAGGATGAGGAATGTTTTCTCTATTACATAGATCATTTGCTTGTTTGGCTAAGTGAAAATTGATCTGAATTGGGTGAGGAGCATTCTATTGTTGCCTAGAGTGTTGCTTTTTGCCAGAGTAGTATGTGGGTGCTTGCCACAATGTTGATGAGATTTGATATTGGACTACTGACTATCATTTGGGTCGATAAGGTTCATGAAAAGCACATCACCAAGTTCCTAAAATAGCCACAATGAGGTGCCAAGATCAATCTTTGCTTTCTTTCTCATTGTAGACAAGCGTAAAAGATGGTTGTGGTTGACAGACTCACTAAAATGGCTCATCTTATCCCAACTAATAATAAGATCAATGCACCTGGTACTGTTGATTTGTTTATACAGCATGTATTCAAACTTCATGGATTACCTAGATCCGTTGTGTCTGATAGGGATTCTTGTTTTACTGGCAGTTTTTGGATTGCAGTATTTGAGAAGTTAGAGGTGTAGTTGGAATGAGTAGTTCTGATCATTTTGTAATGGATGGGCAGACTGAGAGAGTTAATCAAAATTTGGATGACATGCTTAGGGCGTATGTGAGTGGAACATTACCTACCATTGTTGGAGTTTGCCTTTAATGATAAAAAAAATGCATCTACGAAGATGAGTCCTTTCAAGCTAAACTATGGTTTTAGACCAGCCAGTCCAATTACTATAGGTATGCCTCATAAGACACCTAGTGCTATGGAATTTCTAACTCACATGCAACAAATGTTGGAGTTAGCAAAGGAAAATGTAAGATCGACGATGGATCGGGCAAAGACTTATGCTGATCTGAATCGTACATCAAGAGAGTTCAAGGAAGGAGACATGGTGTTTCTCGGGATTTCAAAGGACTTGAAAACCCTGAAGACAGGGAAGTGTTATAAGCTGTCACCTAGATACTGTGGACCTTGGAAAATTGTTAAAAAGATTATAGTGTTGCTTATGAATTGGATTTGCTTGTTGCTTGTAAGGTTCTTCCTGTTTTTCATGTTTCACGCTTTAAGAAGGTTTTACATGACGATGATAACTTGTTGGTTGATGGCCTTGTATTGTTTGAGGAGCATGGGGAAGTAATGCATGAACGAGCGAGAGTATTGGACCGGAGGCAAAGACGATTGCAGAATCATTTGCTCTGTGAGTACTTGGTTGCATAGTTATCATGAAGGACTAAAGTGGAAAGCACTAGATGATAAGGTCCATGGGCTTGGAGATCCAAAAGCATTAGCTTTACCTGCTCCGCTAGGATAGCAAGCACCTCATGCAAACATGATGGAGCCAAAAGTTTCATCAAGTTAGGATCAATGGAATTATGCTCCAAAGCAAGAATTGGGATCACAAGAGCAATATGCAATTTATGGTGCTGTGCAACAACAAATCTAGACAACGGGCAAGAGCATCACTTGGTTGCTTTGGTTATGGGGAGAAAATCATTGAATAGTAGAATGTCCAAACATGGGCAAATTCACGCCTTTTTGTCATGAATGTGAATATGGACATTGCTACACGGACTGTCCACCAGTTCGTCTACCTATACAAAGGGCACATGAACCACCTACACCAGTTATGGTCATCACGGGAACTCAAAAGCAGAAAGAAGTTGTTGCTGAACCAGCACTTGCAGAATATGTGCTAGTCACTGAACAACCTTCTGCATTATACCAATGGAATTTTACCCTCTTCTTAGTGAGTTCATGTAGTGGTGAGGCTATATGAGCAAAATGTCGAATAAACTTTATATGATAGGAACATAAGCCTAGGAAAGACCTAACTTCATGAATATTTCTTGGTTTAGGCCAGTCTTGTATGGCTTTAATCTTTGAAGGGTCCATTTGGATTCCCCATTAGGATTCCCTCCTTAGAAATCATATGTCCTAAAAAGTGTATCTTTTCTAGGAAGAATTCACTTTTCTTTCCTTTTATGAGAAGTGAGTTTTCTTGTAGGGTTCTAAAGACGATAACATCCTTTCTAGTAAAATGGATATTACTCTAGGCGAGTTCTTATAGTTGGTACCTCATGCAAAGGAAGTATTATCTGATCGATTGACCAAGATTGAGACCAAAATCCAACGTGGAACACTATATTGTGCGGAATTTAAAGAGTCATATGAAGTACTCAATGTAGGGGCTGCATGGAAAAGTGAACAATGAAATATCACATTGCCAATTCAACATAAACATTTTAATCGAGAGGTAGCTGTGGTAGATGGAGGGTCTTGAATCAATCTGATTTCTACCAAAGTGTGCGCCGAGTGGGGTCTTACTAAATTGAAGCCTGCAACTTTTGCAATTAAGGTGGTAGATCAGTCAATTGTCAGGCATAAAGGAATGGTGAAAGATATACTAGTCAAGATTGTTGGAGTGCAATTTGTCATTACTTTTGTAGTAATGGACTATCAAGAAGCACCATTTGTCTACTGTGTTTTATTGGGACATCCTTGGTTACGAGTTGCACAAGTAATTCATAACTGTGATACGGGCAAAATAACTTTTGAGAATCACGAACAAGATGTCAAAGTTGACCCACTCACTTGGATGATCAAGCCAACTATTTAGAAGGAGATGACTCTTCCACAATGGATCATGCTTGTGATCGAGTAGAGAAGACATTGGAGATCCATTATGATTCTCAAACTAATAACGTCAACTGGAACCAAGCATTAGCAACTATTGATTGTACAATTGGTTATATGTGTAGACATGATGACAGATTGAAAGTAAGCATCATTCCAACAAAAGATCGTACTCTTGATATTGCCATCACATATTCTGTCAATATGAAGAATGTAGCTTGGATATTAGCTGATCAGATCCAATTGAAGATGAACCGATTCTAGTCAATCATGTCTTATTCGATAATGAGAATGCAGAACTAGCTGATGATCAAATCTTTATCCTACCAGATTTGGTGTTCGTAATATTCTAGATAATCATCGATGAAATCACCAAAAGCAATCATATTGAAGGAAAGAAAACAAACAGCCCCTATGACAAAGAAGCAAGCAAAGAATACTATAATAAGATAAGTGGACGAATCCACCAAACGAGACAGTTACGACAGTTGATCCAAAGATCAACAAGCATGTTGCTATTCCACCTTTGTTGTGGACAAAGGTAAATGAAAGATTGATCATTATCTTGATTCTTCACATCAGATCTCTCAAAAGTCACAACTGCCATTGGCCGAGAAATCCAAAACCAAAGCAAAGGTTAATCCCTTTGAACAAGAGAAAGCTGATTCAGTATAGCATGATATGTCGGGGCACTTCAAGAGCTATACTTTGGATGATGTGGTCATTATGCTTCCAAAAGCTCATCGAGCACCTGAGGAAGAAGTTTCAGAAATACAAGAAGTCTATGATGGACTAGCTAGGAAACAACCCATGAATCTAGCTGAACCAAATGAAGAAGAGAAAATAGTCCAAGTTGGAGCACAACTTTCAACAAATCAATTTGATGCTTTGAGAAAGTTGTTGGTTAAATACCCTGATTGTTTTGCTTGGTATTACAAAGATTTGAAGGGTATTTCTACCTCAGTGGTCGATCATACTATTCCATTGTGTATGATAAAGAAAACGAGTGCAAGAAATTGCAGGAGTGAGGCAGAGATGTTAGCAAAGACCACACGTAGGAAGGATCAGGCAAGATACAACGCAGGCCGATACTACTCCGCAACAGCACCGACAAGCTGGGGCGTTTATGACAGCAGATCAAACCCTAGTTTCCATACCGCGCCAACCGAGAGTGAAGCGACCAAGAGCCAGATTGGGCAGGGAGGTAAACAATATCTACAAGGCCTTGCAACCTGGCAATTCCTACGAAATGTAGAGCATTCATGGAATATTGACTATCTATTCTTGCCAGGATTGAGGGACATCACGATGGCAGAATGGGATGAACCATGGGACCTGCGAGAATTGTATGAATTTTGGCATGAGCTAGACTTGAAGTCACAGGCGATACTGGCATGGGATTTTCTACAAGGCCGAAGGAATTCGATGGAATTGAAATTGTAGTAGGAAATTTTTTATTCTTTGCATTGCAATACATATATGAAATAGAGAATTATTTGCCCATGCATAATAGCCTACACTATAGTATGATGCACAAGCAAGAGAAGTTTAAAGCCTGGTCAGCAGGAAATTTGATGCAGTGTATAATACTAGTGTACAATATGTGGATGTATCATATCCGTTGCTGTGGTGGCTATATTGCGGTTGGGAAGAAGCTTTCCAACAACAAGTTAAACAAACAGAGAACTGCATTGAAACCAGAGTCACTAACAAGGCCCCAAAGAATTTCACAACTTATGGCATGTTGGAATTTCGGAATTTTGTGGCTATAGCCATACAACAAGCACATGAACTGTTCGTCAATAAACGATATACACTCATCACGACGGAATGGCTGGGGGAGGTGATGCTGACAAATAAAACACCCAGGTTGGTGTCAGGGGTCATAGATGTGAACCATCGACTTTTGTTTCCACAGATTCGACAAAAACATTGGCACCGGGGCGAAGAAGCTTAGGGGAAACATCATCCCTAACAAGGATGGCGGCGACGACATTAGTCGAGATGCCCTTCATCGTTGATGAACAGGGTATGGTGCATTCGGTCAGTACATGGTTAGAGGCGCATGCGTCAGATGAAAGCGAAAGCGAAAGCGAGACTGATAGCAAGCAAGTTAAACGTCAGAAACGGTTGAAGAGAGCTCAACGTTAAGACTCGGTGGAACTCGTCTTCCTTCGTCGGGGGATGTGTTAGGCCAATTCTGGGCCAATGTAATATGTTTAAAACATGTAGAATAAGTTTAGATTTTCATAGTTAAAAGGTAGATGAGATTAGCATGGGTCGTGTATGTAAATTGTTACTACTATTGATTAAATGTAGTTAAAATAATGGCAAGTTAGGAGGAAAGGTTGTTTTCGTAGGTCCTTTGCGGAGTGTTGCGGAGACTTGTTGCGGTGAGTTCTGAAGTGTATAAATAAGGGACCTTTGGCGAAGGAAGGGACTTTTGGTTTTATGTTGGATGTAGAAGTGTAGCCAAGCGTCAGATGGGTGAGAGCCAAGCATATGGGAGTTTGTGATGCAAATTCTATGTCAAGCTGCAGGCTGCAAGAAGAATTGCCTTGCTTAAGACCTTTTAAGCAAACATGGTGTAGAATTGTATTACTGACTCTATTGTGCAGAACTATATGTTTGGTTGTTTAAGATGGACTGGAAATCCTTGGTGTAATGTCATTTACAGTTGAATGGAGTGTATTTACTCTAGTGTTTCAATTACTGTTTTCATAGATAGCGTTGTCGAATGCCATATCTACATATGTTTTTGCTGTATCGTGTTGGATTGGTTATGGTTTACTTGTTAGTATGATGTATATTGTTCTGTTATGTAGTGCTATCCGTCGTATTAGGAAATTTAGTGATGAGGATTTTGTGCATAGCAGCGTTCATATACATGGTTTAGTGTCGGGCAGTTAGGGGAACATTTTACCCCCCTAACACATTGGTACTAGATGTGGTTCCAAATCTCACCAGATTCTATCGATGTAATCCCAATTTTACAGATCTTATCAAGAAAGAGTTACAAAGGCTATTGGATGCTGATTTCATCTATGAGATCAAGCTTACTAAGTGGGTGTCACCAACCATCATCGTACTAGAGAAGAAAGACAAGATGCGAATTTGTGTGAACCTGAAGGCTTTGAACAAAGTTATCCATAAGGATCATTTTTCGTTGCCATTCATAGAAAGCATATTGGATCGCCTTGCTAGTGTCAAAGCTTATAATTTTTTGGATGGATTCAATGGATACAATCAAGTCAAGAATGCACTTGTTGCACAAAATTGCATTTGCAACATAATGAAAAACCTATGCTTATAGGATTATGTCGTTTGGGCTATGTAATGCACCAAGTATTTTCCAACAAGTGATGCAGTTTGCTTTCAAGGAATATTTGCAAAAATTTTGGATATCTATTTGGATGATCTTGGAGTCCATGGTTTGGAAACTAAACACTTGGAACATCCAGAGAAACTGCTTGAAAGATGTCGAAAGTATCAGATCTTTTTGAATCCAGAAAAGTGTCAGATTTGGGTTACTCACAGAATTGTTCTAGGCCATGTGATTTCTAGACCCAAAATTGCTAAATCAAGGTCATCATGGATTTACCTCCCCCAGGCACTATCATAGGAGTTTATATTTTTATGGGTCATGCAAACTACTATCGAATCTTTATCCTATTCTTCACAGATCTAGTATATATAGGTTAAACTATTGTGCCAATCTGGACAATTGAGACTTTGGAATCATTTGAAAAATTGAAAAATGTCTTAATTTTTCACCGATATTATGAGCACCTAATTGGACTATAGAATTCCATGTGCATATGGATGCATCCAAATATGCTATTGGATCTGTCTTAAATCACCATGGTGAATATAAGGACTTTCTTATCAAATTTGCTAGTCATCAACTTAATGTTGCTAAAGTCAACTACTCCACAACAGAGTGTGAAGCTTTGGCTATGGTATTTTCTATTAAGAAATATCAACAATATTTAATGGCAACGCATTTTGCATTTTATACTGATCATCAGCCTTTGTTGTTGTATTTGGTGAACAAGACATGCAATACTAGATGTATTGCATACTGGATGTATTGCAAGATTGTTATTATTATTAGAGTTTGATTTTCGAGTTGTGGTTTGGAAGGGTAAACAACATTATATTGCCGATCATGTATCAAGGATACAATCAACATCAGTTAATACAAAAGTGAATGATGAATTACCGGATGTTGCGTTATTTTATGTTGAAGTAGTACCTGAATGGGCAGCAGATTTTGTTAAATATTTTGAGGGGCAATGGGCAAGCAAAATCTTCTAATAAGATTAGTATGTAGTATCATGACAAAAACAATTGAGGCAAGCTGATTGGACTAGGAACACAAGTTACATGTTGCATTATGGGCATCTTGAACAGCTTATAAAGATAGCATGAATCAAATGCCTTTTCATTTGGTTTATAGTCAGGATGTTGTGATGTTGATCGAATTTTTGGTACCATCCTTACGCATAACATCCACTAAAGGTTTGGATGATGCCAAATCCATGCAACTCTGTCATAAAGCTTTGCATAAACTTTGTGAAACCAGATTGATGGCAGTTCATGCACTAGCAGTTGAGAAAGCTTGTCGTAGAGCATGGCATGATTGACGTTTACATAAGAAGGATATGAAAGAGGGAGATCTGGCCTTGATGTACAAAACCAAACTGATCAAGGGTAAACTTAAATTTACAGGTGAATGACCATATTGAGTAAAAGAAATTTTATCTTACGAAGCTGTGGTTTTGGAACATCTTGATGGGAAACATTTTAATACTCCAATGAATGGTAGCCAATCATGCTAGTTTTTGGCAACATGATTATCCTACCTAACTGTCAATTTGCTATTTTTATCTTTTTTTGATTTTTCAATTTTGTTTTGCATTATTTATTTTTCTATTTTTTGAAAAAACATGGTAAAATATGAAAAAAATAGAAAAATAGAAAAAAAAATGATGAGCAGAAGTTAGAAAAGTCATCAGAACAGAAAAAGAGAAAGGAAAATATTTCTAAGAATAATTTTTTGGGTAAAAAATGATTCAAAAATCACTATCAAGACTAGATTTTTTTTCAAACACTCATATTAACCCTCATCAAACTCCCAAATGTATTATTAGAGTCAGATTTACCTATAGTGAACTAGACAAAGGTTAGTTTGCAATAGAAGTACCAATTTATGTCAGTTAGCCTTATGCCACATTGGGGACCTTCACCTTGCACTAAAGATTCATTATGAACCTTTGTCAACCTAATAGATGGATTCAGAATAGCAAAATTAGATCGGGCGAAGTTTAAAACCTTGAAAAAAGTCATTAATTGCAGTAACTAGGCAAAAGATGGAGTTAGTGAACTCTCCCCAGACCTACAGAACCTTCGCCAAGCTTGATGATTGGCCAAGAACCTTCGTCGACTTTTTTGCAAGCGATTTTTACAGTACTGAAGATGTCTATCAATTTTTGTCTAGAACTGATAAGCCAAAATAGCACTTTGTCTAATAGACCCTCCAAATTATCCAATATAATGATGTCATTTCTCACCATTTCTACCGAAGCTCTTGCCAATTTTTCTTGCGACCAAGCCTTCTTAAAACTTTCTATCTCCCTTCTAACATACACTCTTGCTCACTTTTGTATTGCCATCATGTCTTCTATCGACCTAATACTTCTGCATCACCTAAGTCTCTCATTTTTTTATCATTGTATTTTGAAATAGCCATGTTTAGAGTTCCAATTAAGAAAAATGTGAATTTGATGCAACAACAATGCATCTGGATTTGATTGATGATTCCAACCCACTGGTGAAAAATATCCAATTTGTCGTGCCTTCCAATCCTCCTCTTTTCTATGCCTCCTTTTCCGAATCAGACTTCGATCATATGCAGGACCTTGAAAAAGAACAACCACACAACAGGAAGGACTAGCATCTTCAAGGCTAGTTTTCAAGTTCTCGACACATTGATGATCCATGTTTGTACCAGATCCCCCAAGGTATTCGATGCTATGGTGCCAGAGGGCTTCGAGGGCGAAGACTTTAGAAGAAAATCCATAGGCCATCCTTCAGGCCAATACTTCACAAGGTGGAGCAGGTCTTGCTACAGGACAAGTTACTAGCGCAATATCTTTTGATTCTGGAGATGTATTAGACATCCACACACATTTTGGAACATTGATCTAGAAGATGATAGAGGACAAAGTGTCAGTTGAAAAAATGATAGCTGATTTGGGCAATGAAAACACTTTGATGGCTCAAAAGCTAATCCAAGTAAATAAAGAAATGCAGATAGCCAGACAACATGAGTAGAAATCAACAGTCGATCTTCAAACTCACAAAGAAATGAAGCTGCTTTGGAAGACTACGCGGCCAAGCTGCAAGAGGCCGTATCTAAAGCCCAAGAACAAGTCGACAAAGTCATCATGGAAGCAAAACTGCAGGGTCAATTAGACATGGCCCAATCTCTCCGTAGCACCTCACCCCAAATCCTAAAATGAAAATATTCTAACAAAAAAATGAAAAACAAGAAAAGGCAATATGGAACCCAAAAACTAGAAAAATAGGCAATTTATTTTTAAATGCCAGATGTCGTACTCACAAAAATCAGGGAATTGAAAAAAAAACACATTTACATATGTCATTTGAATTAAAACCAAACTCTGTTTCTAGAGCTGCGATCTTTTAGGAGCTGCGCGCGACTGGTGGTGAGTTGGCTCAGCTTATCCCATTTGTGCGGTTGTTCTATGCTACTGAGACTCCTCTCTTTTACAGTCACCATGTGCGCTCTGGGAATCTTTCTACTATCCAGTTTGCAGCATGTACTAGTCAAGGTGATCCTTTGGTTGGTCCTCTTTTCGCTCTGGCTCATTTCCGTGCACTTCGAGCTTCTGCAGAGGCCTTTCCCTCCTGCTTATTTCCTTCGGTTGCTGATGACACTCATATTGTTGGTCCTGCTCCTTCGGTGCTCCTCGCATTTCATCATTTCTCTGAGCAGCTGGCTTCTCTTGGTTTGTCTATTCAACCTCGCAAGTGTTCAGTGTGGTCTCCCGCAGGTCTTCCCCCGGACTTTGTTCCTCCTCAAGGTTTCCTCGCTCCTTCGGATGGCATTCGAATTCTGGGTGTTCCTTTTGGGTATGCTTCCTTCAGCTCTGCTTTTCTTGGTGAGGCTCTCCAGGAGGATGTTGCTCATTTAGATCTGCTTCTCCGGTTGGGCGACACTCAGGTCGCGTTTGACATCTTGACGTCTTGCTTTATCCAGCGTCCTTCTTATCTGCTGCGGACTTTCCCCTCTACTCCGGACTTTTTGCATCTCCTCTCTTCCTTTGACAGCTCTCTTATGGATGTTTTGGCCAGCCTTTTGGGCCCTGGTTCTCTGGATGGTGTGGAGACCCTTTCAACTCGGAACCAGGCTCAGTTACCCATTTCTTGTGGAGGTGTGGGTCTTCTCTCTACGGTTTCTTTTGCACCTGCAGCTTTTCTTGGGAGCTGGGCTCTTGTCGCCCCTGCTTTGTCTTCTCGGTTCCTTTTTGGCTTTCGCCCTCTCTTGGCGGATTGCATTGCTCATGTGGATAGTGGTTCTCTGCCTTTCCAGCACCTCCTCATCGCTGCGCGAGAGCTCCTCCCCCTCTCTGCCCAAGCTTGTCTTCCTCCTTTTGAGCAACTCCTCACTTTCAGTTCAGATCACCTGCAAGAGACCCTCTTGGAGCGCGTGCACAAGCATACCCTTTCCAGCATGCTCTCTGAGGCTCCTTCGGCGTTGAATCGAGCTCGGCTTATTTCTTGTGCTGGTCCGGGTGCCAGGGCTTGGTTGTCAGCTCGGCCTGTTATCCCTTCCTTCCGGTTGTCTTCGGCCATCTTCACCACTGCTCTTCGTCTTCGCTTGGAGCTTCCTCATCCTTCGGTCTTGGGTCTCTCCAGGTGTGTTTGTGGTGACCCTATTGATGCTCTTGCTATCCACCTCCTCCGTTGTCCTTCTGGGAGTGAGCGCACAACTATGCATGGTATTGTCAGAGATGCAGCGGCCGCTATAGCCAGAGATGCAGCGGCCGCTATAGCTAGAGATGGAGGATTCCATGTCCTCAGAGAGCAGTCTCATGTCCTTCCTTCTTCCGCGTCCCACTCTTCCCGCAGGCGTGTTGACATTGTCCTCTCTTGGGATGGGCTTCGTACTTTGGCAGATGTTGTTGTTGCTGATCCCACGCGTGGTGACCTATTGCCTCGCTTTGCCTTCACACCAGGAGAAGCGGCAGGCGTCGCAACACAAGAGAAGAAAAAAAACTACTCCGACAGGCACCCCACTGATGCTTTCCTTCCTTTGGCTATTGAGACTTATGGCACCTTGCATCAACGCTTTGAGGATTTTCTTCGCATGTGTTCTTATCAGGTGGCAGAGCGTCAAGGTATTCCTGGTTCTATTCTCGTGGCTTCTTTCAAACAGCGTGTTTCCATTGCCCTGCAACGTGCTCAGGCCCTAATTATTCTGCAACGGGCGACAGTGGCTGGGTCTGCTACATCTCATCTCCCTTCATTAGCCGACTCACCACCTCTTCACTTTTCCGATCTGCTGCAGTCAGTTGCCAGATTCCCACGGACATCATCATAGTTTATGCACTGTTATTTTTAATGCCAGGACTTGGATTAATTTTAGCTTTACTGCAAGCTTTGCTCTTGTTTGAGCTTACTTTTGTTTAAACTTCCCTTTCGGGGTGTATATATCTTTTTCATCAATGTACCTACTACTTTTTCCTATGAATAAATGCATCAGGGTGTTTATTCAAAACACAAGCAGGTCAATGTTTGAAATAAATGCTAAGTTTAAAATAAATGCTAAGTCCTCCTTGCAAGCAATGCATTGAATGCTAAGTTTGAAATAAATGCCAAGTCCTCTTGCAAGCAATGCAGGGCCAAAAATCAAAAGGTCAAAAAAGGTTTCTGCAAGCGCTGGGAAGGCCTCTCCAATCAGTGTAAAAGACTGGGTTTGCCTTCCCAAGAGTCCATGCTCCAGAATTGACTCATTTTAAAATTTAAGCTTGGAAATTTGGGTCTGCTGATCTGCTGACTGACTTGCTGGCTCACTGAGGTCCAGAACTTTAGTAACAAGTGCTGGACCTGGCGCTTTTTGAAAACTCAGCTCGAACTTGATAATGGAGTCTGATTTTGCATAAAATATCTACCATCGCGGGACAAGCACAAGCTCTTCCACATTTGTTTGATCGGCATCACACACAATCTGGCGCACTAGATGCAACAACGCCACGGCCGGCACTACTAAAAAATCTGCAAGACGCCTACACTCTAGAGATCATCCTCATGTGCTTATTCCTTTTTCAATCTGGTTCAAAAAAGGAGTCTGACATCTCAAAGTTCTGACCACCCTCATGTTGTCAATCTGCCTACTGATTGAGCCCGTTGCAAATGTGCAATTTCGGTATTTCAACTGACATGCTTTATGCAGCATCTCATACTGATTGAGCCCGTTGCAAATGTGCAATTTCGGTATTTCAACTGACATGCTTTATGCAGCATCTCACAGGAGCTTATAACCTGGTGAACACCGGCGTCGGGCAAGCTGCCCATCTTGGACAACATGAAATCCGTATCGCAGTCGCAGAGCGCGTCCTTAAATGTGTCAAGTTCAACCGCAGGTCATCCCATCAAGGCTTCAAATCCACCCACCGTCTCGCAGTCGCAGAGCGGGTCGTTATATGTGTCAAGTTCAACCCCTGCGCCAACCCTCACGGTTCGTACAAACAGTTTTCCCTGCGCCAACCCCCACGATAACGAATGGCGTACGAACAGTTTCCCTGCACCAACACCCATCAAGGCTTCAAATCCACCCACCATCTCGCAGTCGCAGAGCGTGTCGTTAAATCTCTCAAGTTCAACCCCTGCGCCAACCCTGGCTCCCCAGAACCCAGCACCTGCGCCAACCCCAGCTCCCTTGCTTCTGCAGCCGAAGCATTCAGTTAGTAAACTTGCCCTTGCGATTGGTCTTGGTTCCAGTTGTGTTCTTCTCATATTTTTCTTCTCCTGCATGATACTGATACTGAGAAGAAGATATCTGCGAAAGTTTGGAAGGAATATGGCAATAGAGACAAAATTCGAGAGTCTGCGAAGCTCACCGGTTCTGAGTTTTACGTACAAGGAGTTGAAAGCCGCGACTAACAACTTCCGTGAAGAGATTGGAAGAGGGGGTTTTGGGTCGGTGTTCAAGGGGGAAGTTGGACGTGTCAAGCACGCTGTCGCGGTTAAGCGGTTGCAGAAATTAAACCCAGCAGGAGAAAAAGGGTTCATTGCTGAAGTAATGACAATAGGAAGCGTTCATCACGTCAATCTTGTGACTCTCTTTGGATATTGTGCAGAAGGTTCCCACAGGTTGCTGGTTTACGAGTATGTGGAACAAGGCTCACTGGACAAGTTTCTTTTTCGGCGTGACACGCCAGTTCTGGAATGGAGGATCCGCTTCCAGATTGTTGTGGAGATTGCAAGAGCTTTGATGTACCTACATGAAGATTGCCGCAACTACAAAATCATTCACCGTGACATCAAACCTCAAAACATCCTCCTCGACAACTCTTTCCATGTGAAACTTGCGGATTTTGGTCTTGCCAAGCTCATGAACAGAGAGCACACACCTCCCAAGATTGATGTATTCAGCTATGGTATGGTACTATTGGAGATTGTTGGAGGAAGACGGAACTCCATTTATAACTTCCCTGAAACTCCTGCAGACTACTTTCCTGCATGGGCAATGGAAAAGATGGAATCTGGAGCTTATGCAGAGATTGTGGATGCTTCGCTTGGTGCAGATTTTGACATGAGCCAAGTTAAATTGCTTATTCAAATAGCCTTTTGGTGTATCAATGAGCGGCCCGAAGTGAGGCCTTCAATGGGAATGGCTCTCCGGATGCTTGAAGGGCTTGTGCCTGTTGATCAGCCAGTTCCCAGACCAAACTATTTTCTGAATTTTGTTGGTACTACTGGATCACAACGTGAACACGAGTCGCAGTCTTCGATCTCTAGAGGGTCAATCGTTTCTTTTGCGGTAATTTGCCCTTTCCCTGCAGATGAATTTGCGTTGAAGACTGCAAATTCAGTTGAGAATCATGCAGTGTAGATCTTAATCTCCTACACTAGATCCGATGTCGAAGAATTTTATGAAGATTTAGTGATAATCATGCATGCAGCGGAGTTTTTGTGATCTTACACCAGAATATTGGTTTCCAAGAAATCTGTGAGGATTTAGTTGAGAATCATGCAACCCAAATTTCGTGATCTTACACCAGTTTTGGTTGCGAATAGTCATGCGCCCAGGTTTAGGGATCTCACACCAGATCAGTGTGGAAGAATTTAGAGATCCATTTGGCATCTGTAGCTCCAGTGAAATAGTCGTTTCCCAATGTGAATACCGTACTGAGACCTTGATGTAATCTAGTGACGATGGCCTGTCACTACAGCAGTAACAAGCTGGGACACGCTATGTTTCGACATGTGTCAAGCGTTCTTCTACGTGCAAGTTTGTTACTCAATATCTCTTCAAGAATCGAGCCATATCTTAAAATACACAATGTTTCCATAGACCACTGCCAATTTCAACTTGAAGATCTTCCAGTTTTGAAGTACCTGCCAGCAGCCAAACATGTATTGTCTCGGTGACTGATGTACTTTGTTACATCATATAGAACTAGGCAAAGAAAAAAGAAAAAAGAAATATGTTGGTTATCACAGCAGGGGAAGGGGGCCTTCCCCCTATACATAATTTCAAAAGTGCACTTGCAAATTATTTATTGAAATTCTCTTAAGAAATTAATCGTGTGCAATTTGAAACTTGGTAGAAAATAAAAATGGTTTACAACCCTTCATAAGAAATATACATTTGAATTAGTTCAAGCAAAGCTTGCCAAAAGAAACCAAAGAGTAATGTTACATGCGTATCTAGTTTCTAAAAGTTAATATAAAACTCAAGTGATTGAAGGAATCATGTCAAAGTATTAAAAAAACCTTCTATTTTTGCATCAAGGAGGTAAGTTTCCTCCTACTCACATTTTTAGCCAGCTTTTAGACTTTTGGTTTCATGTTTATTCGAAGATCGATTGGTAAATTTTAGAATTAGTCAGTTGGTTGGAGGACTTTGATGGTCCTCTATGAGCATTGTCCACGATGTAGTTGCATTTAAAATCATAAACATGTGTTTCTCAAAGGCAATCTTAAGTTGGGGGAAGGTCACCCTCGAAGGCCATTCCGCAAGGGAAGGGCCTTCGACCGATGGTGGTAGGCCCTTCCCCAGTGGAATGGCCGAGGAGGTGATCTCTCACGGCGTGAAAACCCTTTTTACATTTTTTTTTTTTTTGGTTTTTTTTCCCTAAATTTTTTTACATGCACCTTCCGCATAGAGGCGCAAAAAATTATGTTATGTGAGCCACCTCTTTCTTCATGAAAAAGCAAAAAATGATTTTACGGTGTGACTAAATGGCAAGATGAGGTTATTCTTGGTGTTGACTTGGCATTGGGCAGGTTAGCCTGACCAGTGTGCATCCATTTATGAATCCAATAACACTTCTAGAGTTCTCATGATTAGAAATCAAATTTTGCAAAGCATGAGAAGAAGTGAGGAAAATGCACAAGAAGGCTAGTTTGATTTGTACTTTAGCATTAATATTTCCATCAATTGATCATGAGGAAAAGAGTAGAAGCTAAGTCTTAATCAGTAAGGTATCTGACATTTGACTGTGTCAGAGAGAAGCACAAGTACTGAGATCATACTGACATTTTCCGAGTTAAATTGGTGCAAAGTTGAACATTTTCAAACTTTTTCACAGAAAAATAAGCAGGTCTTCTATTTTTTAGTCCTCTACATATACGTACAGTGAGGGGAATATTAAACAGAGCATTTCACTTTGTTTTTTCCAACTTAGTCTCACTATATATCTGTCTAGTTTCGGAGTGTTGGCCGAGTTCTTCATTAGTTTTCGCAAACAACAAGTAGCCTATCCTTCCCTTGAACTTTTGGCATGCCCTACTCAGAAAAACTATGTGAAAATCTGCTCAGTTTACATAATCATTAGGCTTCTTTCTGGGAGAATTGATTCATAAATTTCATGGCAGGTTGTTGCTTGATTCAAGATACAGGCGGTTACCAGTTGTAGATGATACAGGAAAGCTGGTAAGTTTTAAGGCAGAAAATTTGCATTCACTATGAATTTTTACATTAAATGAAATTGTTTTTGCAGCCGAAACTTGGAAGCACAATGTTACAGAACTTTTGTACATGCATTCTTTCCACATTATTTTTAAGTCCAACAATATTTTATTCCTTGGAGTTAAGTGGATTGTCTACTAGTTAGAAAAACATTTCATTTCTTCAAAATCCAAAATTCAGGTAGAATACTTTTGTACCAGAATAACCAAGTTAATCAAGTTCCCATAATCAAGAGGTTTATGAGTAATTATCAACGAGGAAATGCAAATAGGTCCGAAAATTGATATAGAGTACCCACTATGGGTACCCATGATGCACGTGCTTAGTGGAAATCATGGTACTCTGCCAAATGTCTATGTCAGCTTTTTCAGATTCGATACAAATCATACCATCATATGTCCCTGGTGCACTGACTCTTATATTTATTGGGAAGCATTGACACAGCAATCTATGACTAATCTGGTCAGACAATGAATGAATATTGTAAGTTTGGGGTGAAAAGGGATCATTGTTTAAAACAAAGCATAGTTGTAGTGGATCGTGTTCTGCTGCATCTGCTTTTTGGAATGCTAGCATTCATAGTAGAGTGCTTTTTTTTTCTGCTAAACAGTGAAAAACGACGAGCCGTCCACAGATGCCGCGGACTCTATTTCTACTGGTGCACCCACTGCCACCCCCCCTGCCACTGGTACACCCACCGCCCCCACCGTCGCATTTGCATCCGCCACCGCCGCTGCATCCGCACCCGCCCCCGCCCCCGCCCCCGCCCCCGCCTCCGCCTCCGCCAGTACTCCCCATGGATCCACAGCCTCCACTGCTGCACCTACGCCTCTGCCATCACCGCCAGATTTGCACGGGCCGTCCACCTCCTCCGCTTCCGCACCTGCACCTATGCTACCACCTCCAGATCCGCATCGTCCATCCGCATCCTCCCAGGCATCCACATCCCGAGGCCCTAGACAGATGTCCATGCCGGGATCTTTCAGAGAGGGGCAACACAGAGAGGCCACCAGGACCATAGCACAGATGTTCTATGACCTGAACCTCCCCTTTATCATGGCATCATCCCACATCTTTCGAGAGGCTATCTCGAAAGTTGCAGTCTTCGGGCCCGGCTACACACCACCCACAGCCGACGCACTATGAGGCCCTTTGCTCCAGGACTGGGTTGCATCAGTCAGAGAGAGACTGGCCGCACTGCACGAGGCTTGGGATAGATACGGCTGTTCCATCATGGCTGATGGGTGGACTGATCATCGCAGACGTCCACTCATCAACGTGATTGTTTCCAGTTGTTACGGTTCCATGTTCCTGCGCAACATCGACGCCTTTGAGGCAGGGAGAGTGCAT
The DNA here is from genome assembly GCA_029204225.1 of Diphasiastrum complanatum. Taxonomy (NCBI): domain Eukaryota; kingdom Viridiplantae; phylum Streptophyta; class Lycopodiopsida; order Lycopodiales; family Lycopodiaceae; genus Diphasiastrum; species Diphasiastrum complanatum. The sequence continues at coordinate 115,105 of MU831676.1, forward strand.
TCGGCCGAGTACATTTACGACATCATTTGAGCAACGATTGAGGAGGTCGGGCCACAGCGCGTTGTCCAGGTATAATATTCTTTCATTGGTTGCTTGCTCATTTGCTGCTTGATGTTGATACAATAGTTTTGCGTAGTTTTCGATTGATTGCAATGTGTTTCCGAGCTGTGAACTGATCGTGTGAACGTATCGCGAAAGGTTGTGACGGACAATGCGTCCAACTGCCGCGGTATGGGGGAGCTTCTTATGGCAGACTACCCCTCCATTGTCTGGACTCCATGCGCCGCACACTCACTGGACCTCCTCCTGCATTCCATCGGGCGCCTGCCTTGGGTCAGTGACATTCTCATGAGGGCACTTGCGGTTGTGGACTTCGTCACACGCAAGCGCCGCATGACGGCCCTTTTCCGCACATTCAGCAGGTAACCTGCCACTTTGTGGCTTGTTCAAGATGCTCCTTTTTTTTTTGCTCGTTTCATGTATGCCTCACATTCCGTTTGTCAATGCAGGCTCGACTTGAAGAAGCCCGCTCGCACCCGCTTCGCCTACCAGTTCATCATGCTTGAGCGGCTACACACGCTCAAGGGTGGAATTGCGGCACATGGCCACTTCGGCAGAGTTCACCGCCATGGACCTGTCCACGACCCCAGAGGGCTTGGCCTTCCACGAGATCATGGAGCCTTTCTGGGTGGATATGCAAGCAGCTGATGGACGTCATGCGCCCCATCTACTCTGTTCTGAGGCTCGTTGATCGCGAGGGGTGCACGATGGGCCTCATTTACGAGTTCATGGACTGCATAGGCGAGTCTCTCCAGCGTTCTGAGCTGGACCCTGCCAGGTATAAATTTTTTCCGTCTCACCATCCTTACTTCCATTTCGCACTCTGTTTCGTCTTGCTGCCGCAACACAATGGTATGTAATTGTTGCGGCCACGTGGTTTGGTCCACAGGTTGGAGCCTATCAGGCGCTTGTGGCAGCGACGATGGGATAAGTTTCATTGGCCCATTCACAGTGTGGCCCACATACATGCATCCGCTGTTTCAGAGCGAGAGGCAGTACGACGATGCAGAGCCTGCGTGCGGACTGGTTCGCATACATCCGCCTCCTCGGCAGCGACACTGGGTTCTGCAGCAGGCTCGAGGTGCAGAGGCTCGGTTACAGGTAAACTCTTGATCTATCGTACGCTGTCGTTCGTTCAATTTCCCTGCGCAAGCTCAAAGTGTACTCAAGCATATCTTTGCTCAACTGCAGGCACTCTCTGGGCTATTCGGCGAGGACCTTGCACGTGTCCGAGAGAACAGGCTCTTGCCTGTATCATGGTGGGAGAGCTACGGCGCCGGACAACTAGACCTGAGGACGCTCGCGCTCCGAGTCCTTTCACAGGTGTTGTCTGATCTCATTCATCCAACCAATTTTCGCATTTTCTCTACAAGGTCAATACTCACTCGAGTTGTTGCCAATTAATGCAGGACTGTTTTGCTTGCGTGTGCGAGCGGAACTGGTCAGCGTTCAGCCTTGTTCACACGAACAGGCGGAACCGTCTGACGACGGAGCGGTGCAATGACCTGGTGTACTGCAACACCAACACCAGAGTGGTTCGACACATCATGGAGAGCGTGAGGGCAGGAGGCGCACGCGCCCTACTGCTGCAGGTATATTTCGTTGCTCTGTCGTTTTGCTTTCGCATTGGTTTGAGACATTCATTTTAATGCCCTCACGGTTGCTTCGGCTATTCTCACGAATGATTGACTTGTGCAGGTCAATCCCGATGAGTGCCTGGTTCCAGCGGCAGATCGTGAGCCAGAGCCAGAGGTTGATCCAGACGATGCCGCTCGGCGTGCTCTGTGGGGTGATCCCGAGGATGATGCCGATGCGAACCTGTGGAACAAACAGGACGAGGAAATGACCGACAGTCGGGCCGCAACGTCCGTCCGAAGTTCGACGTTAAACAGGGCTTTAGGGGACACTTTGTCCAGTTGGGACCTGAAAATTGGGAGATGTTTCGGAGTCCCCGTGCTGGGTACGCAAAATTTCATCATCGTATTGCATCGTGTTGAAGTAGTGCCCATAACTAATTAGTAAGCTGTTGAAGTTCATCTGGGAAGAAACATATCTCATCAACCGATTCACATGAGTGTATAGCTTGTTCACTCTTCTGGTGAGCCCTAATTTCCCCAGAGACTTCTGGTCCTGAGAGCTTGTCACATCTTCTGGTGAGCGTTCACCTCTCCCCAATCCTCTGGCGAGCATTCACTTTCTAAACCCTATACCTGTAATATGTTTGCCATACAAAACCATCATCTTCACTTGAAAACACAGCTAAGAATCTTCGTTGCGCTTTTTGGAGCTTAGTTCCAATGAAGGTTCGTAATAATTTATGAACTGCTGACTGGACCATGGTTGTTATGAGAGTGCATGGCCTCAGTGGTTAGGTTGTCGCAAACTTTTTGTAGATTTTGTCGTACCGTTTTCTATTTTTTAACAGGTGGGGCAGGTGGGTGTCAGACACCCTCTGATAATTAATTCCGGGGGGAAAACATGGGCCATAAATTGCTTTTATTTTGCTTTTGGGATGGGGGACAATGTAGGTAAGTGCCTGTATTTTATTTTATTTTTTGAAAAAAAAAGAACGCGTTCGGATGCGGACGCGTCCGGACGCGGATGCGGACGCGCGTCTGCCATACTTCCTTAGATATATATATATAATAATATACTTTGATAGTAGCGGGACCCGGACGCAGATGCGCGTTTGGCCACACGTCCTGGGACGCGTCTGGACGCGGACGCACTTCTTATCTATTTATTTTTATTTTTAATTTTTTTTTTAGTGTATTTTAGTGTTAAAAAAAAGAAGGAAGCATCCGGGTCCGGACGCCGGATGCGGACGCGAAAGGCCGCATCCGGCCGGACGTGCATGTAATTTATTATTATTATATATAACTAAGGAAGTGGACCCTGGGCGCAAACGCGCGTCGAACGCAGACGCGCCCGGACGCAAATTTTTTTTTTCCAAAAAAACAAAAAAAAAAAAAATACACGCCCCTCCCCGCTCGCTCCCACATGCCCAAAAACAATTAAAAATAATTTTTCACACCCTTTCCCTACCCCCCGCAGAATTAATTATCAGGGGGTATTTGGCGACTACTTGCCCCTCCGGCAAAAAAAAGAAAAGAAAAAGATACCAAATTTTTTTGCAAAAAACATACCCACTGCCCATGCCTCCCATAAATGAGATATAGTGCGAATGGGCTTGAAAGAGCAAACAATATGTAATTTTGACAAGAAAACCCTCTCGCTCTCTCGCTGTCTCTCTCCCCCTGGCAAGAAGAGCAAGCATCTGTGTCAGGCATATCCGTGATATGCTTTCTTGCTTTCCCGTGTGAACTAGTTTCCAGACGAACAAATATTTGTACGAGCTTTATCATCAAATGATTCATCTCCACTTGACATACTTAACTCTTCTTGGCTTTCAGGATTCCAAACTGTATCATCCTCAAACCCTTTGTACGTGAGTATGATTCAGGGTCAAGTCAGGTTAGGTTTAGGGTATGATTCAGGGTCACTGTTAGGTTAGAATACTGTACAATCAAATCAACACCTGCAGTGTCTATCCAAGGTTCGTTGGTTTAAGGGATTCTCATTTTGTACAGTTCGTTATCCCGTGATGGTCAACCAGATTCTCATGGGTTGCCCAAACAAATTTTGCCTTCAGTTTAGACTTGTTGCTGCTCTAGATGTTAAACAAATAGGATTTGAATTGTGCTTTGGATAATTGAGGTATCTTTTCGGAAAGGTTAAAAAGTACGAGCTCGGTTAAAAGATGTATCTCTAACTAGGTATGTTATTTCATATTTAACTCTCAGAATGCAATCAACACCATTTTCAAAAGGCTTGACACAATCTTCAAGTTCATAACTGGTCTTTGCACACTCTAGCTTCATCTCCTAGTTCTGCAAGAGAACTTAGACGTTCCTAATGCAAAAGGAGGCTTTATGTTGAAACTTCTTTTCAACCTTGCCAAAGGCAGTGGCCCGATCAACACCATTTTCAGACTATTGAGACTAATCTGGTTATGGTGACCTTATCGCGAGAATCACTTGCTTTGAACTACTAAGCAAAACTATGTCATTCACTACGGGGAACCACAAGACCTACATATGATGAGATCGGTTTCTCCCCGGATGAACTTCAACAACTTACTCAAGAAGGACAAGTTGTGGCTCCACTTCCAGAACTGCATAAGAACAAGCAAACAAAAATGTTCTTCTGCTAAGCTTTCTTTAGAATTGCAGTTTTACTTCTCTATGAAAAAGGTACATACACAAGTAGTCAATTCCAAATGTTTTGTGAGGTTAAAATTGTGAGCACAAGACAACAAGACCTACACTAGTATGTCTTACATGATGAGATCGGTTTTTGGATCTCAATTCTTATCATGTCGAATAACATGACGTGTCAAGCCTTTTGTGTCAAACATTTGGAATTGACTACTTCTGTATGTACCTTTTTCATGGAGAAGTAAAACTCTAAAGAAAGCTTCAGCAAAAGCACATTTTTGTTTGCTTGTTCTTATGCAATTTTGGAAGTGAAGTCACAACTGGTCCTTCTTGAGATGCTGATCTTCCCAATTTAGAAGATGTTTCAGAGCCCCCCCCCCCGTCATGCTCTGCAAAATTTCGACAGCGTATTGCAGCCAGGGTTTAGGGTTTAGGTTCTAGGGTTGAAGTTGTAGCATAAGTAATTAGTAAGCCGAAGTGTCCCTGAAGCCCTGTTTAACGTCGAACTTTGGACGGACGCTCTGGGTTGACCGTTGGTCCGTTACTCGTCCTGTCTGTTCCCACAGTTCCTATTGAGGTTGTCCACTGGCCGAAACAGATGACACCTGAAATGGATGTCTCTGCCGAATCTCTCGCTGCCTCTCTTCAAATCTGCTTGTTGCTTCCGATGCCTTTCTTTGTGCCTTCACCTCTTCCTCAAGCTTCGTCCTCTGCACACAAAGCAGCCCGTCAAGCAAAGCTATATACCACAATGGAAATAAACTAATTAAACACAGAACAAGCCTAAAATGCGTGCAAACAGATGCAGGGCAAACGCTCAGGTCAGGTGGTGCGTGCCTTGCCATCTCGACCGAATTCCTCTCACAGCACACAGCGTCCGGTACCGTAGGGTTCTATGACTCCACCTTGTCCCAAATGGGAGAAGTCTCTCTCTCTCTCTCTCTCTCTCTCTCTCTCTCTCTCACACACACACACACACACACACACACACACACACACACACACACACAAAAGCACACACAGATCTATTCTCTCTCTCTCTCTCTCTCTCTATCTCTCTCTCTCTCTCTCTCTCTCTCTCTCTCTCTCTCTTTCCCTATGCAGCTACTTTGGCGGACCAGTCTCTTTTCTTGTCCGGACCCTGCATACCTCTGCATCCCTTGCTTTTCCATCCCCACGGCCCAAGCACTTACGACATAGACCGCAACCCCTGGTATGACCACGAATGTAACCAACTTCATCTGAACTTGATTTACGCACGCTGCCACCTTCCTCATCTTGCAAAGGACTTATCTCGTGTATATCGTAGAACCACCCGCAGAAAGAAAATTGCATATGAAATTTGTCAGGGGAAGAAGATGATGGACCTTCTCTTTAGCTCCTTGTCGCGTTCTTTCTGGCAAAAATTCCTCTCACGAGCACCTCCACCCCGGATCACAGATCTTAGCACATGGGTGATCTATGCCACATCGTTGTACACTATACCTGATACTCCTCCACTTCCCACACACCCATACACATGTACCTCTAATATATTCTCTTCGGGCATAGTAGAAGAGGCCATCGACCGGTTAAACCTACATAAGGCCAAAGACATTGATGAGCTAGAGGCTGAACTCTTGAAGCAGGCTGCTGACATCCTCTCACCCTTTATCTCTTTCCTATTTAACCGCACTATTACATCTGGTTTCCCCTCCCCTTGGTCCACAAACCTTATTTATCCTATCCATAAAGGCGGTGATCCCATGAAAGCCGACAACTATCGTACCATCATGATCAGCCACCTCTTTGCCAAGGTCTATGGTTCTATTCTTCAGTCAGAGATCAGTACAGAGATGGATACTAGGGCACTGCATGCCATTGGCCAAGCTGGTTTCAGACCAGGATATACTACATCTGATCATGTTTTCACCTTGAGAGCCATCATTGAGGAGGCCAAGGCCAGGAGAGAGCGTGTTTACTGCTGCTTTGTGGATTTTCGCAAAGCCTTTGACTCGGTGCCTAGGCATTTACTGATACGAAGGCTTCGGGATCGTGGCTTCCAAGAGGATATCATACAGGCAGTTGTGGCATTGTACAGACGAGTTATTGGCCGGATCCGAGTATCAGGAGTTGTATCACCAGAGATAGAGAGCACTATTGGGGTTAAGCAGGGATGCCCTCTCTCACCTACACTCTTTGGTTTATATATAGATGAGCTTGAGCAAGTTATACGAGCAGAGGGAGGTGAGGGTTGCACATTGGGTGACCTCATTATCGCTATCTTATATGCTGATGATGTGGTTTTGCTTTCGAAGACGAGGGAAGGCCTGCAACAGCATCTGGATGCGCTTCACTCCTTTTGTATTCAATGGGGATTGTCAGTGAATGTGGCCAAAACCAAAGTTATGGTGTTTAACACCTCTAGATCCTTCATGATGCGACAGGAGCTTCTGTGGGAGGAACATCCACTTGAGGTAGTCGACTCTTACACATACCTAGGCGTGGTATTCTCTGGTCCCACCTTCAGCATGCGACAGGTGGCATTTTCCCGGTTACGGAAGGGCTATGCATCATTGGTAGACTTGGAGAGATTATGTTTCAGCTCACACATTAGAGATGCGACTAGTAAGTGTCGACTTTTTGATACTATGGTAGTTCCCTCAGCTCTTTACGCATCAGAGACATGGAGTACGGGCCTGACGGCTACCGAGTGGGCACGCATTTTTCACGACTTCAGATTCATATGCTATCTTGGATGATACGGGGCTAAGTCCTCTACACCACATCATATTATATTGGCAGAGTTCGCCGTCCCTCCTATTCAGCTAGAGGCACTGTTCCATATTGTCACATTCATACAGCGCCTGGAGGATCTTCAGGTAGAGACACACACTATGCTGCAGCGGCTTTGGCATCATCACAGCACCTACATTTTGTGGGACAC